>OX578285.1:15927341-16143638 GCA_951217055.1 Gerris lacustris
ACCGGGTGGCGAAGTGTATCACTACCCTTAGAATTATCATAGAAAATAATTAGCAAATTTAAAATTATTTTAAATATAGTACCTTATCTGTATGAATTGGAATGTAATACCTGTTTCATAAGGTATATCCATAACTTGTAGTATTACTGTAAAAATTGTCAGGGTAAGTGATGCCAGTCGAACAAAACCCACAAATATGTGAGTTCATAGACAATAACATCTAAAAAGTGGTTAAGAACACTGATAAAAATATATTTCTTTTTTTTTGCAAGACACTATGTTTATTAATGAACTTATAATAATTCAAAACTAGAAATGAAACCGAGTAAATGACTTTTCAGTTAAATAAATAAATAATTAACGATGAAACAATATAATAAATAAGTAAGTATAAAATAAAACCTTATAAGACAATTAAATAATAAATAAATAGTAATAAAAAAAAAAAAAAAAATGACAGAATTTTTAATGAAAAGGAAATCAGGCAAATATTGGTATGGAAAAAATAAGAAATTTTATATTTAATAATAAATGAAATAAAACCTCTAATGACAAAAGCATTGCATATCAAGCTGACATGTGGAAATCATCTGATTCATGTATGTTATCTTAAACATATACATACGCATGTACTTTACACAATATACCTAAATAAATAAATAAATATATATATATATATA
Organism: Gerris lacustris; assembly: GCA_951217055.1. NCBI lineage: Eukaryota > Metazoa > Arthropoda > Insecta > Hemiptera > Gerridae > Gerris > Gerris lacustris. The sequence continues at coordinate 15,928,022 of OX578285.1, forward strand.
TATATATATATATATATATATATATATATATATATATATATATATATATAATAAAATATACACATACACATCAAAATATATATGTAAACATATGAACCAACTTTAGGTATGTATTAATCTATATATATATATACAGGTATATAAATTTCACTATTAGTTTTGGTGATATAGTTATATATCTATATATATTTATATACATATCTTGTATATGAGTAAATAAATTTTGAAAAATTATTTTCCAAACAATAATAGTAATAAAGCTATTACATTTTTAATAACACAATTGTGATAAAGAACAAATTTAGCCAATGTGCTAAGAAAATAAAAACTCCAAAATCTGTATATTAATAGAAAAATATCACCTTTTGGAATGAAATAAAATATCTGAGACTTTATTATAAATAATACTTGGAATAGGGAAAACTATTTTATACAAGAAAAATAAGCTTATTATTATTATTTTTTTTCCTTTTTATACATTTTCGATTATAAAGAATTATGATTATAGCCTTGATTTATAATTAATTTAGTTTAATTATTTATTTTATTTTTAATCTTATTATTATAAATATTACTTTTTTAATAACTATTGAAATAAAATCCCTCAAAATAATATATTTTTTTTTTTTTTTTTAAAAAGAAAAAAAAAGGGTTGTATGAATTGAACTCAGTTATTTATGCATGTTTATTGAATAGTGTAATAAGGATGGCATGGATAGTAGATGAAAAACAACTTGATATTTTTTATTTTTTTTTATTTCTACTTCATTAAATAACCAATTATATAAAGCCCCTTGGGGAAAATAGAAAAAAAGGTAGGTCATGGGTATAAAAAAAAGCAATTAAATCTATGTTCCTTAATGATAGCTGACCGAAGAAGTGTCTCTAGCAATTAATGTCAAATATCCTTTGAATCATATTTCCTATGCAGCAAGCCTTGAAGAGCTTAATTGTGTTGATTACCCATGAAAGTTAACATGTTTTTCTTCTATTAACCATTCCAACCTTCTAAAAAAAAAATAATAATAATAAAATAATAGAAAAATAACGATACTAAAATATAACATAACAACATAGAATTACGCACAACAGTTAAGAGCACTTTAAGCACTCAACAGTGTGTTTATTATAATATAAAAAATTATTTATTATTTCAATTTGCTAGTTTAAAAAAAGTATCCAAAATGTTTGATGATTGTTAAATCAATTTGCAAGTAATTTGTCTATCTTATATATGAATCACTCATTCACTTAAACGAATGAGGGGGTACCGTTCAACTCTCAGTGTATGTATGACTGATTCCCCACCCCTTGTCATTTTGTTAGTCTAATAAAAATTTTATATCTGCATGATGTTCTGGAGAATATTAAAAAATATTATTAATATGTGTATATGATACACAAATGCAATTTTTCTATTCACACAGATTCTATAAGTACGTTAATGTAATTATATATATGTTAAATATGTGGACAGCTACTTCACACAGTTGTACACGCATTTAACATATATAGCTGTATAATATGCATACATACACATTGATAAGAAATGTACATAATTATTTAAGTATATAACATAACTCGTGTAAATAATTTGACACGAGTTATGTTAGTATACAATTGTTTTGCTTTGCAATAAGTCCCATTTAACAGCAGCCAGCTTTACTAGTTTCTACAGGCCTTGCTTGATCTATTTTGACATTAGACGATGTGTCAGCAGCTGAAGACGGAGGTCCTACTCTGTTCTTGATTTCCGCTGCCATAGTCATGAAAGCTTGCTCGACGTTGTTAGAAGTTTTGGCTGATGTTTCCAAAAACGGGATTTTCAGATGATCAGCGAATTCCTGAACCACACAAGAAACAAACAAATATTAAATTACTCCTTAGTGGGTCCTATTAGCTTCTAAAATTAACTACATTATTCTAAGAAAAATATACTAGCTAAATGCAAATGATAAGTCATAATAAGCACACATGAAACTCAATCACTGAATAAAATGGACCGTAAAACGGACTTCTCTGTGACCAGTGTGAATATCCGACTAAATTAAATAAAATAACACTCTACTACGCAGGTAGAGGAACTCACTGCAGCAATTAATCAAGGAGTACTATACAGAATAGAACCCCGAAATCCAAAATTTCAAAAGCCCCAATATTCCGAACAACTTATGGAAAAAAAGTTGAGACATTACGCACTACCGGCTTGACAAAATATCCCAGTACTGCGAAAATTCTCACTAATCCAGACTAGCGGGATCTGCATTAGAGAGACTACATATCAAACCTTTATTTTCAAAGTAATTGTTTTCTATCTAAACAAGTGAACATTGATTTTTAGACTGAATCGATGTCAACAAGAAAACAAGTCTTTACTATAATATTACGTACCTTATTAACAAGCAATAGAATAAATATGAAAAAAACTTTCTATAATAATGATGTTAGCAATCGATTTTTCAGAATTTTTTAAAAATGAATGTAAACAGTACGTATGGCTTAACTTCAATTGATATTCCTTTTATATTAATAAGTTAATTTAATCAAGTTACCTGGGCAGTAGCAGTGTCCACAACTTTCTTACTAATAAGATCACTTTTATTTCCAACTAATAATTTATTGACACTATCACAGGCATAGCGATCAATTTCCTCAAGCCACTGCTTAAGATTGGTGAAAGATTCTTGATCAGTGCAGTCGTATACCACAATGATCCCATGGGCACCACGATAATAACTTGAAGTTATTGTCCTAAAACGTTCTTGTCCAGCAGTATCCCACTGGAAATAATAATTATCACATTAAATAGAAATAGTAATACCATTAAAAACATTAACAGTATAACACCAAGAAAAATTTTTAAACTGATTTATTGCAATGTATAACTTGATTATAAAGGAGAAATAATTATTAAACTGTAATGATAATTTGATTAAGTCAATAATAATTTAGATATGTAGTTATAAATAAAGAAACATAAATCAAATTACGTAAAATAATTTTAAAAGAAACCTAAAATATTTATCATAGAAGCGGTGTAGTTAAATAACCAAACAACGTCTTCACACAACATAACTGTATTTATAACAATTGACCGGTTTCGGCTGTTCTAAACCAGCCTTCTTCAAATAATGGAAGAGTAATAAAAATCCTACTATATTGTGACGACATAGTCTTGTTGTGCTCTGATCCAGTCACTATCAGGGAAATGATTTTGGATCTGTACAATTACTGTGTCAAATGGAATTTTATAGGTAATTTAGATAAATCTAAAAATATGGTGTTTAGACAGGGAGGTAAACTAAGGTAAATAGAAAATTGGAAGTATGACTGACATAATATTGAAATAGTAAATTCATACAAATATCTGGGAGTTACTCTTTGTTATAATTTAGGCTTTACGACGCATTTTGATCAGCAGCTTACCATATCTAAGTTTGTTATGAACAGTGTATGGTCCTAAGTTTACTCGGCAAATAATATTCCTTGTGACACAAAATCTAAAATCTTTTTCACAACAGCCATGGCAAAAATTAATTATGGTAATCAGGTATGGGGCTATCAATGGGTGGAACAAGCTGAAAAACTCTTTAGATATTTTGTTAAAAGAGTACTGGCTTTACCTAATAATACACCGAATTACCAAGTAACTTTAGAAACGGGGTTTCAACCTGTATTAGTAAGAAATCTTGAGATACACTTAAAATATATAATACAAGTGCTGAATCAGAGTCAGGACAGACTAACTAACTTTCTGGCAAAAGAAGCAATTGCTAGAGGTTTGAGCTGGTGGAATGCATGGGAGCAAATGGGTTTAAAGCATGGGGAAATAATAGAGAAAGATTTAGCAACAAAGCCAGACATACTTAGCATGAGAGGAAAAATCAACGACGAGGGGGGCCCCCAGTTCTTAACGTAACAGGTTTTTTTTTTTTTTTTGCTCATCAATTTTGTTAGGCGAGGGGCCCCCAAAAATTTCTTGTGGGGGGGCCCTCAATGCCCTAGCTACGACTTCAAATTATGGTGTGGGGTCATCTAAAACGAAAACGAGGTAGCATACTGCGATACGCATCAAAGCTAGGTTCTGAAGAGGGGTCAAAAAACCAGAAAACGTTACGAACGGCAAATGATACCCTTTAGAAGATGCGATGTACAATGTACATATGGTTTACCCCAATGAAGAAGCTCAGGCGCACCTTTATCAGGTCCTCTCGTCTGCGAAAAAGTTGTTTTACAGCATATTCGAAAATTCGGACAAATCGGTAATTCGGACAGTGTCTGGTCCCAATTAGTCCGAATTATCGAGGTTCCACTGTATTTCTTAATTAAAATCTATTATTGTTATTCTAACTAAAAACAAATTTTTCAAAAACCTAAAAACTTCCATTTATAGCTTGTTAAAAATGTACGTAGGACTTGATTTAAAAAATAATATCACTTCGTACAAGACTATCACTGCTTAAAATCAGAATAAAACAAACATAATTCCAACTTACAATTTGTAGTTTAATTGTTTTTCCTTCTAAATCGATTGTTCTTATTTTCTGAAAAAGAAATTATAAGTAAATTTAGTTGATATAGATATTTAATATTTATATTTCAATTGGGGCAAGGATGTTTACTATTTTATTAATGGTTCTACACCTTTCAGGAGTGAGGTGAGGAGAGAGACATTAAATTAGATTTGAATTAATATATAATACTAAGCCTTTAACAGCTATGGACTAGGACGAGTTAAATAATTTTAAGAATAGGTGTTGGGGGCTATAGGTGAAATATTTTGTTCAAGGGAGACAATGAGCAGGTTTACTAAATATTTAGAAACACAGGGCCGAAGAGCTGTGGCATGTTTTGTTCAGAGAGACTATAATTAAGTACACTCTTCTGCCTGCTTGTAATTAAAGTATTTTATGCCGAGCTTGAATCCTTATCAAAACTAAAAAGATAATAGGCCTAACATTGCAGAGTAAGAAAATAGAATACTTACAAAATCGACACCAATTGTACTGATGTAACTCTCAGAATATGTGTCGTCCTGAAAATCAAATTTGAAATATATGAATATAATACTTAATATCTATTTAATAAAAATAAACAAATAGTTTGGAAGACTGGATACTGAAGTGGTTAGCGTACTAGTGCAACTCTGCAGGAAACCAAGGTCAAACCTCCGACACATATGGTGAGTATGAATCCTAGGGGGGGGGGGGGGGACATGTTTCTGTTTCACACTGATAAACACATCCATCAAATGAGTAAAGTGTTCGGATTCTCCATCCTGTAATAAGCTAATCATCAGTTAAATGAGACATGTTTCTGTTTCACACTGATAAACACATCCATCAGATGAGTAAAGTCGTCGGATTCTCCATCCTGTAATAAGCTAATCATCAGTTAAATGAGACATGTTTCTGTTTCACACTGATAAACACATCCATCAGATGAGTAAAGTCGTCGGATTCTCCATCCTGTAATAAGCTAATCATCAGTTAAATGAGACATGTTTCTGTTTCACACTGATAAACACATCCATCAGATGAGTAAAGTCGTCGGATTCTCCATCCTGTAATAAGCTAATCATCAGTTAAATGAGACATGTTTCTGTTTCACACTGATAAACACATCCATCAGATGAGTAAAGTCGTCGGATTCTCCATCCTGTAATAAGCTAATCATCAGTTAAATGAGACATGTTTCTGTTTCACACTGATAAACACATCCATCAGATGAGTAAAGTCGTCGGATTCTCCATCCTGTAATAAGCTAATCATCAGTTAAATGAGACATGTTTCTGTTTCACACTGATAAACACATCCATCAGATGAGTAAAGTCGTCGGATTCTCCATCCTGTAATAAGCTAATCATCAGTTAAATGGGACATGTTTCTGTTTCACACTGATAAACACATCCATCAGATGAGTAAAGTCGTCGGATTCTCCATCCTGTAATAAGCTAATCATCAGTTAAATGAGACATGTTTCTGTTTCACACTGATAAACACATCCATCAGATGAGTAAAGTCGTCGGATTCTCCATCCTGTAATAAGCTAATCATCAGTTAAATGGGACATAAAAAATTGCATGACATTTTCTAAGATTCCTAACAGGGGGTAGTGGAGGGACAGCTTCAGTGTTCCCTGACCTGTGTCACCCACCACTAACAGCTTACAGGTGTAAAACTAATGCACCGCAAATTTAAATTGATTCAGATTATATTTTCCTTTAAAAATATATGCCAACATATGTGTATAACTTATAGTTCTCTAAATTTGTTTTTTCTTCATTCTAATGAAACCAAAGTTGAATTTCAATAAAAATATATTCAATTGAGTACTATTACCCTCGTAAAATTAGTCACACATTTAGTGTGATCAAACACAGTAAACATTTGCAGAACCTTGAGTCAAAATCTGAAAGACAGTTAAGCGAGAAAGGTGAAAATTTTAACAAACCAAGCTTTAAAATAACTTGGCTTATCCAAGCACTTTTTTTTTAGTGCAATAATTGTAATGGTTTCATGTTGACAAGCCACCCCACTTGCAAAGCGCCCCGCTTGCACCCGCAAGGTGTGGCCTGACAGATAAGTGTGAAAGACAGAAAATCCAGGTTCTAATATACTATGATGCAGTCATTTACCATGTAATTATTAGTATTTGGCATAAACTTACCGCAAATCTTAGTAACAAACAAGATTTTCCCACTCCAGAGTCCCCAATAAGAAGTAGTTTAAACAAATAGTCACTAAAAAAAAAAAAAAAAAAAATATTTTAGTTAGACATAAATTTTAGATTAAAAAACAAAATTAACTAAACAAATCAATAAAAATAATATTGGTACAAGTCAAGTATACACTTGAAGAACACCTGACCTATAGTATCTGACCACTTAAACATTAGTCACATTTCAGATAAAAATACCCAAGTTATTTAAAATGAAATAAAATGACTATAGTTATAGACAGCCCTACACCATCTTGCATAATTCTATCAATTCTAACTGCTTCTACCAACTGGTGGCTTATTCAAAAGGTTAAGGCACCTTGGGCCAGAAACGTGTGCCACGGGATCCAAAATAAAAAATAATAAAACACAAATTATTCAGAACAAAATAATGCCTGTCTGTTAAATTACAATACTGTTTATTTTTCCTAATGGAACTTTATTATTTTTTAGAAGAGTATGTTTTTATCAGTTAAAATGACAAGGCTTTGCGTCATAAAGCCACCCTCTCCCCTATCTCCAAACCCTGGTCTGGCACCTAATCCTAGTAATTTAAGGAACTAAAAAATAAAAACAAATAGAAAAGTAACAAAAATTGTACACTTGTACTAAAAATGTTATTTATTCATGTTAGGCCTGATAAAGGTATAGAAGAAGTATTGAAATAATCAGTGCCTAAATAATAAGTGCCTTACTAAAGGTCGACCAAGAAGTCATGAACACGGGAGAAACTGAAAGCTTAGCTTGGTTTAAAGACGGAGCTTCCGAGTATTGCCGAAGTCAGTATAGTCGGGTGCTAAGACAATACCCATTTCTAGTTTGTATGACATGCGCAGTAATGTCAAATCTCACGAATAACAACAGGAAGGTTTCCAATCTGTTAGGTTTCCTGTTTTGTTTGTTTTTATACAGTACGAATTATAGTCACAACTATCCTATACCATTTTTGTACGATCCACAAATCCACGGGATGATGCAAATGCAAAGGACGCTACAAATAACGGGGTTGGAACAAACTTAATATGTATTTGTTATTATAAAAATGATTGCTCTCCATGACAATTAATAACTGTATGGATAGGTACTTCTGTTGTTGAACTGCCACTCCCGCCAATGTTGTTGTGTTTAAAATACAAATACACATTGTAAACGATTTCACGTCCTTGACTGTGAAGAGTCTTTCTTCCTAATTTTGAATTTGTGTTATTATCCATGTTTTTATTAATACCAGGAAATTTAATTTACCAAAGAGAAAATTGCCAAAAACAAGCCGAGAGAGGTAATAGTAAAAAAATAATTCACAAAAAAGTATTAACTAAAATCCAGAAATAATAAAAGTAACAAATAAAACAGAAATAAAAAATCGGTCCGAGACAACTCAGACAAACTTTCTCATATACGAGTTTATAATTACTTAGCCCAGTGTTTCCATTTATTAGTTTTCAAATGTACATTTAAATATTATTCAACATTTCATCAAAATTTATCATAAAAATAACTTCTCCTGGGCGGGGAATCAAACCCGGGCTCTCTCCGTCCGCGTTTTAAGCTAATTTCATCAGCTCATAATCAATCAAGCAAAATAAAATTTAAACACTTATGATGATAGGTAACATTTACATTGAAATTCAAGCCCAACCATAGGTTATTAAAAACATAATGCACACAAAGTAACTGAATGAGCGTAGTCAGCATACAACTGATCAAATTAAAATAAATTCGGCACACAGGTGCGTCTTAGCATTTATGGTAGTATATAGTTATGGGAAATTTCACACTACATATTTTCAAGATGGACGCCAATATGTCATATACATGACACTAGTTTAAACAAATATAAATAAACAGGTCAAGTGTGTGCTAGTCAGCACACAGCAAGGGTCACTGTATTGTTTACATAGTACCTTATTGATGGTGTTTTTTAAAATGCTAAAAAGCTTACTTTGATAAAAATAATATTTTTTTCGAAATTTCCAAAAAATGATATCTTTAATTTTGGTCGAAGAATGCTCAGGAATTTTTTTCACTTCACATAAGCGAGATAGAGGGGGGGGGCACTTTTCCCACCCACTTCAAACTCATCTACGCTAGCTCTATCCAAGCTTATAACCAAAAATTATATCTTTTTGTAATCAGCTCGACGTACCCTTTCATATGATACCCCACATAGGTCGAAAAAAAATAAAAAATTTTAACCCATAAGTTCTTTCACCCTAATTTCATTGAAAAAAAAATTTATTTTAGTCGCTATATTTTTAAAATGTGTGGGTAGGTACAAGACACATATAAGCCAAATTTCAAAGTGATCGGACGAATGGTGTAGCCGTGAGAGCAGGTGACAGACGGAGGACAGACACACGCAGGAAAATATAAGGGTCCTTGGTTTTGCCTACGGACCCTAATTCCTATGGCTCAGAGACAAATTAAGGAGATTATCAAAAAGCATAATCACTAAATTTCCCACAAAATAAGTATCATTCATTTTTTACGTACAACCAACGGTTTAGCAAAAACCTACAAATGCTTAAATTAATGTAGAGGTTTGATTAGCGGTGATTGTATGAATTGTGTTTGTTCATTGAAACATGGTGTGTCATCTTTCATAGCTCTATTAATTTCTAGTTGTTCCAGTAGGTTTAGTCTAGGTCCTTTATTGCAAATATGTAGTACGTCAAAGTTATTGAAATCATGATTGTGACCTGTTTCTAATAGGTGGTTGGAAAAGCTGGAAGTATCCTTTTTGTTGTAGAATGCTGAGTAGTACTTAGTTTCCTACCTGTTTGTCCCATGTATGTACCTTTGCATGTATCACATAATAGTTTGTATACTCCGTTTTTGTCTTCGGTACTTGTTTTATTTTTAGATTTACATATCATGCGTCCAAGGTTGTTACCGGGTCTAAAAACCTAATTTTAAATCTAGTGAATTTAGTATTTTCTCTATTTTGTCAGAAATGATTCCATAGTATGTGAGTCCTACTTATCTCTTATTAGGGTTTTCTATGGGTTGTAAGCCTAGTTTGCACGGGTCGAGTAATTTAGTATTAGTAGCCATGGTCGAGTAGTTTTGTTAGTGTCGAGTAATATAAATTTAGTAAAACAAAGTGTCCAAACGAGTAGAGTTACTAAATTACTAAACTACTCTACTAAAATGCTCGACCCGTGCAAACTAGGCTGTAAAGTGGTAGCTGTACTCAAGGCTATTTTTGTTTCCTTTTTATGCACTAATTTATCTATAATTCTAGAGGGGGTATCCATTACTTTGTGCTATCTGTTTGATTATTGATATTTCTTCATTTTGCTCTTGTAGTGTCGTCAGAATGTTAAACAATCTATGTACAAAGCTATGGAATGCTGCTAATTTATGTTTAATTTAACTACATTAATTTAAGTAAATATTATATGCTTAGTTCTAATATAATCTGTGAGATTATTTATTTCCCAATTAATAAATAAATTAAATGGTTTTTATAGAAAAGTAGAATTTCATGTGTCTACGTAAGCTTGACTCTGATAAAAAGGTGTTGGATAGTGGCACACTCATATCCATGTATTTGTAAAGTGATGATACGTAAGCTTGACTCTGATAACAAGGTACTGGATAGTGGCACACTCATATCCATGTATTTGTAAAGTGATGATACATAAGCTTGACTCTGATAACAAGGTGTTGGATAGTGGCACACTCATATCCATGTATTTGTAAAGTGATGATACGTAAGCTTGACTCTGATAACAAGGTACTGGATAGTGGCACACTCGTATCCATGTATTTGTAAAGTGATGATACATAAGCTTGACTCTGATAACAAGGTGTTGGATAGTGGCATACTCATATCCATGTATTTGTAAAGTGATGATAAGTTATTTGGCTCTTTAGGTAAAAATAATTAAATATCAGTCAAGGATCTTATATAAAGGGGATAGAGGGTTGAGGTAAAAAAGTGACCCCATGAAGATATGTTAAATATTAGCTCCAATGGGACAAATTACCTTCCTCTTGGTTATAGGTTTCCAAGAATTTGTTTATAAGTGTCAGGTTATAACCTGTTAAAAAAGGTAATTTGTCCCAGTTCAAAGGTCGTGGAGCAAGCGCAGTATGATTTTTTCTCCAATTTCTCTTACCTTCATGGGGTCACTTTTTTGCCTTAAACCCCTTCTTAACATTACATCCGCTTTATATAAGATCCTTGATATCAGTAGGTATATAGGGACAGTTATGTAGCTAACATATGGAGGAACTATGTGTCATATTATGTTATCTCTCAGTCATTGCACCTTAGCATACAGATAGGGATTAATATTTAACAGGCCTCTATTATGATAACAAGGAATTCTCTTTGTTTCAATTTTTATTCCCCTGCTCAATCTAGTCAAAATAATACTTATTAGTTTCTTTTTGTTAATTTCATTGAAGACTTTAATATTTCTTGTGCTGTCAGTGTTAGAAATCGATATAATTGTTACTTAAAATAATAAATGATTGTTAATTATGTGCACAACTTAATGTGCATATTATGTTTTGCTCTACTTTTTTTTTCGTGGATACATATTTTTATTATAAAATATTTGAAGGGTTTTATGTAATGCTTAGTAATATTTTGATAATAATAAACAGTTACCGATGTTGAGGCAATGGTATTTTCTACTGGTTTTAGAACACGTTTGTGTAACAAACATCTTTGTACTTCAACAATTTAGTTCAAATTGTGGTTTATTTTTGAACTAGCCGAAGGGAGAATGGGCTATTATCTTAATTAATAGAGTAGACAGAAGTGCAACTGAAACAACTTGAAAATGCCTCCTACTTAAAATAACACAAATCTAACAACCCCTTGTTTTACTCACACCTTCTATTGCTTATAAAACTCCTCCATAACCACTGCAACTTTTGTGTAATTAAGATAAACACGTCACAAGTTTCCGTAGAAACCTTAAGCGTCAAAATGGTAGTTAGCATTTTGTATATCACTACACAATTTTATTTTATTTTTGTAATGTATATTAACTAGTGATGGGGCGCTTAAAGAACTCCTGTTGAAAAACTTTTATTTTGCTCTTATATACGTCATATTTTTTTTTCAATATGGTTACCAGGAAAAATGTTTCAGAGGAACTGTTACATATTACTGATTTACCTGAAAAGAGGTTTAACATTACATGTAACATGCTGTATTGTATTAGCAACAACTTTTTTTAATACCCTCACGACTGCCATTTTTTCCCCCAAATGCAGTTAAAATAAATGTAATTTTTGTAACAATAGTTACACATTCTTTTACTACTCTTCAAGACCTTTAAAACTATGTATAATCGTCTGCCATATTGAGTGCCATTTTGGAAACATCAATTTAGAAAAACAATACAGTCGTCACAAATAATGAGATGCACTTGTGTGCCAAATTTCATTCAAATCAGTTAATTTTTATGCCAGTTATCATTAGACAAACAAACAGCCAAACTTTTCAAAGCCCAAGTCTCTGAAATAAAGAACTCTCTACGCTTGTTCAATTATAATTATTTGCCAGTTCTTTGGCTCTACTGTAAAATTGAAGTTTATGCACTTACGCCTTTATTCATTTGGACGAGGGATTCATTGACTTAGTGTAAGCTTTGAATGCATCATCATTTTCACTTCTTTTACTTTCTTACTTTTATTTTTATTTCCCATCTCTACTAGTGATGAGGTGAACAAACATTTTTTTTTGCTCCAGTGGCGCCGACTTGTTAAAATTATTAGGGGGGGGGGGCTCAGTGTCTGGGGGCTCAGGGAGAGGGCTAGATGTATATATGGAGTACAACCCACTACCCTGTGTATTGTAGGGGTACGTTACTTCCCTCCCCCAACATATTTTTGGGACATTTAATTCTCTAGGTTTAATTTTGACATACTATAGGTGTTATGAGGTAGGCCTTGATAAACTTTTTAACCTTTGTCTATTATGTAGGGCTACAAGAGGTAACACGGGATTTGAAAATAAAGAACATTACTTTGAATTAAACGTTTAACATGTAATAAATATTTTTTTTAATTTTGAGTAGGGTATCAAATGAAAGGTATTGAAGAGTAGATTAAAGGCCCGGTCACACAGAAAGGGAACTGTCCGCGGCGGACAAGTATTTGGTCAGCGGCAAACTCTGTGGGCTGTTATTTTGCATTTTCCTGGTAGTCCAGTCATTAGGTAGTTTCTTAAAACAAATTCTGGAGTAGTTATGATTTTTTGCTCCTTTATGAGGTTAATTATGTTTTTATCTACGATTGATACAAAATATAAACATTGTATCTCTGTTTAGATGCGTAGAAAATGATTCTTTACCTACTTGTATTCATTGCGCATGCGCGTCTCATAGTTCTGAAGAATTCCTCTTCTTTACCACCCTAGGGCGGTAAAGAAGAGGAATTCTTCAGCTTTACGCACGATTAGAGAGTTTGTTTACATTAAACAAAATTAATTTGCTGTTCTTTTATTAAAGTAACTGTTTATATCGAGTTTTTAGTGAAAAACAATGAGTGAATCAAGTGACATTGAAATGTGGAGAATAATACTCCTCCAGAAATAATTAATTCGGCAAAAAATACAACTCAAGAATTATTGTCATCTTTATCAAGAGAGAGATACGAACTTACATACAGCAAATTTCTTTTTTTCTGTATTTATTATTTAAATCTAACAATCGTAGATAAAGTACGGTACGCAACTCGTGCGAAAATGTCATTTTGCATTGCTTGTGTGGTTTTACAACCCTCGCTGTCGCTCGGGTGCAAACTCCACACTCGCATGCAAAATGCTACTTTCCACACTCGACGCGTAATGTACTATTACCTTTCTAAAATAATTGCAATAAAACTGATTTCTTAAATATAAAATTTATCAGTAGCACAGTAATATCTTTAGAACGCATTTCAAAAAGATAACGACATAGCTCTTTTAAGATTATTTTGATTATTGCTTTCTGAACTGTGATTACTGATTATGAAGTAGTATCGGCAGCGCTTCCCCAAGAGATAATGCAACAACAAAAATAGCCTATTATATGCAGTGATCTTGGTATTTTTACACGCTTATTGACCCAACTATTAATAATAACATTGTATATGTATAAATGGATATATGTCAAATGTATTATATTTGGAAGGAAATTAATTTCTCAGAAACGTCAGAAAAAGCAAAACTTTGATTTTATTTCTACAGTCTGTTTATGCACTGAAATATCTATAATGTAAGCATTTATCGCTCAAACCATCTACTTGAACATGAATTACGTAATTAAGGCCACTATTACGCTCAAATTGTTTATAATCTATTATAATAGAATAATGTTATGCAATAACTTATCAAATAAAACATTATTGCCTAAATTGCATGTATAGAGTGTTTAGTAGGCTTAGTCCACAATTGTAATAAGCATTTAGTATAACAAGTACAAATAATGTCTTCCACCGGACTAATGTCCCGTTCGCTTCAAATTCATTCACCCATTTACTTGATTTGTTCAATTTTTTTTCATAAATGTTATGATATAATTTTTCTTAAGAACTTAATAAAGCTGGTAAGAGATAAAAAGCACTTAATAGCTGATTTTCATAGGAAAAGCTAGCTCATATAAGCATGATGTTAAGCAAATGCATCTTGTAACTGACATTAGTCTTACACAAGATTGGACTTTAAACTAAGCTTTTATTTTTACAACAGATTAGATAATGAAATACATACATTGAAAAAAAAAGGTGGGAAAACAACATAAAATTAATCGCATTCTTAAGTCTAAATTAAAAAGATAAGTACTTAGATGTTTAAAATAAACATCTTTAGAAACTTGACAAATAATAGTAAAAAACCGAGGTCAAAATATTATCTCGTGCATAATACTTAACTATTAAGTATGTTAATCTAAAATAATATTTTCCACAGAGGATTAATTAAAACCGATTAATATACCTTAAAAAATAATACAACAATATTGTCGGGCGAATACGTTAGATTAGATGTATTGGCAATTAGTGGGACGGTTAAGTGCGATATAATTGATCAAGCAATTTAGTGGGAAAACTATGTTAAAAGGTTAGTCAAAGGAAGAAAAGTATCGCAAGTGACAAAAACAAGAGATGTCAAAGGTTTAAAATTAGTCGGAGCCTCTTTCACAACGTTTACTAATGCTATTCAAAAGTCGTTTTAACAATTTGAAAGTACACAAAACCTACGGCGATATAAGAGAAAAAGCTCCACTGTTGAGCACTTAAAAGCGATACTCGTTTTAAACAGGGCCGACGTGTCAAATACCCGTCGACAAATAGTAAATAGCAATTGCTGATCGAGTCGAAATCACTTTTAACCAAGAGCTATTGAACCGTCCAACATATTAATAAAGTGGTACCGTGAAGCGATAAGGCAACCAAACCGAGACGTAACACGGATAAAATGTAAAGATATATAAAATAATACTCACTATTCTGGATTCATTTTTATTCCGATATGTTAGTCGAAGCGACAGAGAATGGAATTAACTAGTTAAATAGGAAGAAAAACAAGGAAACCGATAATATGGCCTCCACCTCCACCTTCTGACTCGAACGGACCGATTCTCCCACTAGCAAGGAAAATTCGTACCTACAATCACTCACACAGTGCTACCTGATAAAAATTAAAAACCGTTCGATTGCCACTCGAAAAAACAGTCGAAAAAGCAACTTTCGATTGGAAAAAACAGAAAATCGTAAAATTTCCGACAAGTGCAATGGTCTACGACGACAAAGGCAAAATGGTATTAAGAATTTAGTAAAAGCTCGACGCGAAAAGTAAATTTTTAGAAAGAGATAAAATGAATTGAAGTGCTACGTAATTTTTATCTGGTAGGTCAACACTTGGTCATTGAAGAAGCGCTTTCGTAGAGCAAACACCAGTGATGTTCACGTCGAAAGCAACGAGCCAACAATATGACTCGGTCAGGTTTGAAATAACAGAGTGGGGGCCTCGCCAGTATTACGTCACACTTAATTCTTCTATAACCCGTCGACTTGCTTCTACTTGTAAAAATACCACATTGTCGGTAAACTAGTATTGCTTATTTAAAAACAAGTAATTAGTATAAAATATCTCGACTAAAGAATCCGGGGTGTTCTGTAAAACACTCAGGTTAATATATCCTAAGATGCAATTTCTCTGGGCGGGGCCATGATTTAATTTAGAGGGGCCTGTAAAGAGAATTTTTTTCGAGATTACATTTTATTCCGGCGGGAAGTTTGTTTTGAATCTCAGGAATTAAAAAAAAAAAAAAAAAAAAAAAAAAATGTGGGTGACCGAGAAAGAGAGGGCAGTATTAATTTAGTTTTATATTGTCCTCTCATAGGGGCTATTTCAAGAAGTGTCTACAGAGTGAAGTTGATTCATCCAACATATTATAAAAATACGGGGCGTTTAAGTAAAAAAAATAAATTACAGAGAGAAAAAAAGGAGATTACATATTATTTCGGATTGGGTCATAACTTGGAATAAGATATTTTAGTATTAACTTGAAAAACAAATGGATATATTTTGTTGGCCTTGTAGTTGCGCCTACCACCGCTGTGTACCACATTGATTTCCCTCGCCATTAGAGATATCTTAAAATAGCATTATCTTCTCGAAGCCATAATCCGCTGCAATACACTGTTTAAATTTATTTTGTCATAATCTCAAAAAAACAACGCTGAATTCCTTAGAAATATATCAGTTTATTGTTGTTTTTTTTCAGTCTATGGTATTTTAATGTTATGAGTTATTACATGTAATGTTATTACTCTATGTTATTACATCACTCTATGTTATTACATGGTATGAAATGTCAAATTGATTGAATTGAAAAAAAATATTATTTAATTTATTTGTAACCTATACTCCATAAACACTGTATCTATTTGTTTTGTTGTTTTTTTTATTTTATTTTTTTTTTTTTCTTACTTTCGTATATATACACTAGAAATCGTTTTAACGATCTAAGGAGTAAGCGGATTACCTTATCCGATCGTGGTTATAATCGACACACCAATTTTACTGGTGGAGGAGTAACCAGTTTTACTGCATGGAACAGTAACCCGTGGAGAGCCTAGGCAGTGGGGATTTAGAGGGTGGGGGGGTCACAGGGGTCATGACCCCCCTCAAATGTTTAGGTTTGTTACAGAGAAAACGCGTCTATTAATCTACAATGATTAGATGCACAAATTTTATTATTTTACAATTAGAATTTTTAAGTTTGTATTAAAATTCTTTAAAACTAAGTACTTGTGTTCATACATTTGTGTTAACGAACTACCCCAAAGTTTCCTTTATTTTATGACAAAGTATAATTCAAATTTCACCTGAGAGATGCATGACCTATGGAAACGCTGTTTTGAGAGGTCATATTTTCAAAATTTTCCCCGGGGCCCCCCGTCAACACCCTCCCCCTCCCACGAGTGTGTCCCACCCAATAATGTACTACTGACGATGCCCATGCTCTTCTCTAACATAACTCTAGTAAATGGGGATTTCTGCTAATGAATTAGTTTATGTTTTACGACATTAACATTCAATTTTATTTATGCTGCATATTTCAGCTTAAACACTGATTTGTTTTTGTGTAAAGATGTACTTAATAATACTGTCTCAATAGTTTATTTTATACAAATAAACTAATATGCAGTATTTTTAATTATTTTCTTGATTTCCCCCCTCTTGTAATTTAACAGTTTGATGTAAGTGCTTATATTACTGTAAACCTTTACCACCAATAAATTATTTTCATATTTTCTTTGTTTTATGAGGCATTATGATATAAACATCTTTTAAATTTCAAATTGACAATAGTAAGTAATCTATTCCCGATTGTTGAATTTCTTAAATGTCTTAAAAAGTCTTAGAATTTTTTAAATTTCTTAAAATTGTTCCATTTTGTCTGTTGTAACATTATAAAAATTGAAAATATAAAAAATGAAATTTTAGGCTTAGAAATGAGAGAATGTGATTTTAAGATGTGAAATTTAAAAAAAAAATCCCTGAGAAGAACCCCCTCCCTCCTTCAAGCTCCCCTAGACCCCCCGGCAGTGACCCTCACCCACACTGGATGCTAAATCCGCCCCTGAGCCTAGGCCTGCCAAAGCCTGAACATCTATCACTAACTCCATGGAGCAGTAACTCGTGGAGAGCCTAGGCCTGCCAAAGACTAAAAATCTATCACTAACTTCATGGAGTAGAAGTCCGTGGAGAGCCTTGGCCTGCCAAAGCCTGAAAATCTATCACCAACTTCATGGAGCAGTAGTCCGTGGAGAGCCTTGGCCTGCCAAAACCTGAAAATCTATCACTAACTTATATAATAACACTAACTTATTAAATAAATTAATATTTAATATTTATACGTTTTTTGCAATTCTGAACCACTTATCTAAATAATATTTTTAGATATCATCAAAAATAAGGGTAGTTTACTCTTGGTCATAAGATTAAAATAAATCTCGGTTTCGGGTATGGTAAGGTTTCTGCTCTGAGTAGTTTACTAAAGGTAAGATGTGGACAAGTCCGTCCTAGAAAAGCAACTCAACTAAACTGGAGGTAGAAGGGCTAGTGCAGGTGGTTAATTAGATTCGACAACCATTGAAGCTTTAAGGAGAAAAAGAGCAATGGCTGCCAAATCTGATCAAGGATCCGGTACAAGTCAGGCAGCAGTTTAATTAATTCTATTACCTCAATTCCATATAAGAATAAATTTAAAATTAAAAGATAATAATTACTTTGGGGCCTAAACCGGTAAGGTTTCGGGTAAGTAATAAATTGGTAGTGCGTGAAGTCTCACTTAAAATGGGGTTTCGTTGGTTTTGTAAACATGAAATTAGTAGTTGGGGGGGGGGGGGGGTGCAAAATTTTGATGTTTTTCGACAAAATGCGGGGAAAATTTAACGTTTTCTACAAGTGTTATATATTTTTGTAATCTACTCTTCAATACCTTTCATTTGATACCTCACTCGAAATTTAAAAAACATTTTTTTTCCCGTGACATCAATCAGCCGCCATCTTGGGTTCCCAGTTAATCCGACCAAGTTGCTATTCTTTGGCCCATCAGACCGCACATTTTGCATATTTTTCTATATTTTTAGTAACAGCGGAAATACGATTTCAGGGGGGGGGGGGACACGAATTTTTTCGATGTTTTGTGACAAAATGGCGCCGAAAATTGAACACTTTCCCTAAGTGATATATATATATTTGTAATATACTCTTCAATATATTTCATTTGATACCCCACTCAAAATTTTAAAAAAATATTTTTTTCTCATGACGTGAGTTATCCGCCATTTTGGATTTGAACAGCTGATAATTTTGAGTTCGCTATATTTTTCCTGTGTGCGCGTCAAAACGATCTTTAATATTGGAAAGTTTCACGTTTCTATCTCTTTTTATTCAAAAGCTATTGGAACCGTACAGAGTGACAGACAGACAGACACATGAACAAAACTATAAGGGTTTCTTTTTTTGGTTTTACCAACGAAACCCTAAAAACGAAAGGGCAATCATTTTCTCTATGCATAATTTATCTTTGAAAAGGTTACAAAGATATTGTACAAAGATATTATGGTTACTACATACATGTACTTGTTTTCGCGGTCTTCTTTTTTTTATATTATCCCTTTACTTTACGTACTTACTGCCTACCTGGTCACAGGTAATTATGTTTTACCTGTTAGTTCATTTTAAAGTTAATATTGGCAATGCTTTCAGATTAAAAAACCCCATGTAAAAGCCTGAAAACGATGTTATAACTACTCTAAGAGCAGGCCAGAGTACAGTACAAGAAGAGGTTTTGGCAACCCATCTCCCCCGTCGGCCTATAGATTAACTTCTACAATTTATCAGATTTATACAAAAAAAAAAAAAAAAAACGAAAAATGAAAGAATTATTTTAATTAATTTTTAATTTTAGTGTCAAGTTCAGTTGAATCGGTGAAATAGTTACAAACATTTTTTAGCGTTAAATTTTTAAATTTGAAAAGTCGATATATTAAAAATGGTGGCAGATATGAAAATAAAATTGAGTGGAAATGTTTGTTTTATGAAAAGGTATAATTGCTGCAAATTTCAGTGCAATCAGAAAATGTTTAGTTTTTTTTGCTATTATTAAATTTGTGATTTTGCATGCGAGTGTGGAGTTTGCAGCCGAGCGACAGCGAGGGTAGTGAAACCTCTTCTTGTACTGTACACACGAACACGAGCAAAGTAAAATGCAGTTTTCGCACGAGTTGCGTACCGTACTTTATCCACGATTGTTGGATTTTAATAATAAATACAGAAAAAAATATTTAATAAACTTCCTGTATGTAAGTTCGTATTTCTCTTTTGATAAAGATGACATTAATTCATTAAAAAAGTACTTTTCTCAAATAATTGAATAGTATGGTTAGAAAAAAAGCTCATTTTAAAAGTAAAAATTAAAATTTCGAATGAGGAACATTGTTTTTAACAGACGGGAAGAAGTCTAATTAAGAGATAAGACCTAAAATCGGAAGTAAACAATAGATTGTACTAATCGATATCTCAATTGTGCACACAGCTAAAAACAAACGAGCCTAAATATATACACATTTCCGGCCTGAACTAAATGTTAAAAAATAAAAATATACAGATTACAAAGTTGTTAGAGTCTTGCTCTCTTTAATAATGTTTGGAGAGTTAAACAAGTAGATAAACTAAACATTTAGTTAGATGAAAAGTTTTATGCCATTTTTATGCTTGACATGATATCTTCTTAATAAATAAGAAAACTTAAAGACCAAAATTGATCACTTTCATGTCAAAAACCACCAGGTTAGCTAATGTTTAGGATTAATGCAATCCTCCCGTCCGCTTCCACTCCCCTCAAAATACTCCTGCATTATGCTATTAAACTATTAATAGAACATATGACGAATAAGCATTGTAATAGTACATTACGCGTCTAGTGCGGAAAGTAACATTTTGCATGCGAGTGTGGAGTTTGCACCCGAGCGAGAACGAGGGTGGTAAAACCACATGAGCAAAGCAAAATGCAGTTGTCAATCTACGGGAGAACCTATCTATTTCATCTAGAGAGTGATTAGTTGTGACAAGCACATTAATTTAGTTATGCCCAGCTCAGTAGGTAGTTAGGGGTGCTTTTTATAATTACAAAAAAAAAAAACTTAGTATAAAAAACGTATAATTTTTCTTGAGCGCCAGGTTCTTTTGAAGGGAGAAGAACCAACCGTCTAAACTAATGTTACATACATAGTCTTAACAATGAAATAAAAAGGGGGTCCGGAAAATTTTAGGAAATATAACCTCTAAAAACGCGTTTTTATGCATTCTGGATGTAAAATTTTTCTAAGCTTTCCAACGATACTAAAACCATTATTCTAGCATTCATATTTTAAGAACATCAATTCATTTTTTGAGACAAGGACGACACCCCTCGAAAATTCGATAAATTTGACCTAGTGGCAGAACGGTTAAGAATTGACCTATCTTATATATGGTGTTTTTTGTTCCATACGAGGTGTACGCCATATAACTTCCAAACTTTATCGCCAGTCACCCTATATATATATATATATATATATATATATATATATATATATATATATATATATATATATATATATATATATATATATATATATATATATATATATATATATATATATATATATATATATTTGTTTATTTATTTATTTTTTTTTTGACTTAGCTCTTATGGCGTCCGCAATTGTTGACCGATTTAATTGCTTATCGGGGTGATTAAACTAAACCTCACACAAATGCTCTTTAAATCGAGTATTTATTATTTTATTAATTTGTTCTAGAACTAGAGTTATTAAATATTTAATGGTGCAACTGACTGGTATTTAAATTAATGCACCAATGGTTGATGATTATTCAATGAATTCCCAGTTCTATTTGTTTTTTACGTTTATTTCCTCATTTATTATATATATATATATATATATTTTTAGCATTGTTATTTAATACTATATTACTCAGATTCGATTGACTATATAGATAAATAGAGGTCAAACTACGATTTGGAGAGTATTATATTCTTAGTAATGGAATGAATGATGTATAATATAGTCCTTATTCTATTTCTAGAAGGCTTTGGAAACAATAGTATTTAGGCATTTCGTTTAATTGCTAGGCCTACATGATAACAGGAAACGTAGCCACTAATGCCTAGCATGAGCCCCACGTGAAGCGCGGGGTGAAGTCTAGTTTACCAACATAATTATGACTCCAAAATATTTTTTTGTACTTTCAAAATCTTTAAAACGGCTTAAATTGAGTTTTTGGGCAGTAGTGTCCCCAAATTAGCTAAAATGCGTTGTTGATTTTTGGCCTCAGGATATGATTTTTCTAAACATCCCAATTTCAACGAAGTCGGCTGTTATTTAGGCTGCACGCATCTTCACAGACATCAGACAAGCAGACATTTTTTAAAAACCACACTTCGGCGACCTTAAAACTTGTAAACACATATCAAGGAAGTGAATTTTCGCCTTATTACAGTACTTTCTCTAAATAAAATAAATGTACTACAATATATGAATTTGGAAAAATAAGAATCAGGCAAATAAGATTAATAAATTAGTTTAGTATTACGTTAAATGTGATTTTTATCTAATTTTACCTTTAAATAGTCAAAGATTTCTTAAATACAAATCAAATAGCTCAGATAAACTTTACGTAAGCTTTTACGTATATAAGACGTCGTGATGGCTGGTAAGGTATAATTAATTAAAGAAAAAACCTTATTTCATTAAGATGAATCTAATTTCTCGAAATGAAGTTTCGACTCGTATTAAAGTCATTTATATTTATAAACACGCAATTTTGCCAACATAAGAAACCTTTAATAGTAAGTAATGTTTAGAGCTATCAATTAATTTTTTACTGTAATTGTAAATTTCTAACAATAAATATATGGTAAATAAGAAAAATCACAGGGAAGTACTTGCGTCCAAGTACTTTTTAGGGTTTTGTAGATGATTAAGTATACCCGTTATGTAATAATGATTTGTTTTCTTCTATCTCAAGGGTCCTGGGTTCGATCCCCCGGGGGGTCACAATGTTTTTCTTCAGTAACAACGACTAGATAAATTGAATTTTTTCAGAAAATTTTCATCGCTCCGCCATAAGGTATAACCATGAATTATTTCGAAATTTTAGGACCAGCCGTTATATAATGTTTGGGGGGGGGGGAGGAATTTTTTGGGAGTATATTTTGACTTATAAAACCAATAAAGAATGAAAAATTTAAAAAAGCAAATATATATTTTTGCCCTGCTCTTCAGCTTTCATTTGATACCCAACTCAAAATTTAAAAAAAAACAATTTTGTGCGCACTTCAAATTTTTGCACCCTAAATTAGCAATTTTTGAAAATTTGGGATGAACTCCCGGAATTTTCATCGCCCCACAATATGGCATTAGCATGAATTATTTTGAAATTTTAGGACTAGCCAATATATAGTGGTTGGGGGGGGGGGGGTTGGGTATATTTTGATTTTTTTTACCCAATAAGGAATGCAAAATTTAAAAAAAGTATATATATATGCGTCCTACTCATTAGCAGCTTTCATTTGATACCCCACTCAAAAATTTAAAAAAATATAAATTTTTGAGTTTATTTAAAGGCCATTTAAAATGTACCAAATGTGTGCAAAAATATTTTCGAAAAAATGTACTAGGTTGGTACTTTAGTACCCTTTTGTACTTTTAGAGTGCCGTGTAGGGGGTAGGTTAACCCTCTCTGGGGCTAATGGCGTCGAAGGATTTATTAGCTCGAAAATTTCCTTCGGCTAAATGTTGCGCCAAATAACACTTGAACGCTCTGTACCCTTTTCGTACCTGTACCATTGCGGGTTCGGGTACAGAGGTATTTTTAATACCACGTTAGTGGTAGGGCGCGCTGTAAAAATAAAAAAATAAAAAAATTAGCTGCTTTTTACTCAAAAGTGTGTGGGTTTTATTGTCTTTGTACCCATTTTATTGAAATTTATTTTTTATTTCTACTTATTTTTGTACTAAGTGTACCGGTTTGGAAAACTTGGTCGAAAAACGCTACT
The DNA here is from genome assembly GCA_951217055.1 of Gerris lacustris. NCBI lineage: Eukaryota > Metazoa > Arthropoda > Insecta > Hemiptera > Gerridae > Gerris > Gerris lacustris. The sequence continues at coordinate 15,951,823 of OX578285.1, forward strand.
TTTTAATCTTTGTACTGTAGCTTTTTTGAATTTCATAGGATGGGGCTAAAACTCATATGGTATTTAGTACTTTATAGTAGTAAAGTGTACATGAAAGGAAAACATTAAATTTATTAACATGCCGGGTACATGAGGGGTACAAAGTTGTGTACCTCTGTTTAAGAAAAGGTAAAAATAGTAGCTGGCCGGTCGTGTTTGATATCGTTGGAAAGCCCTTAAAACGTACTTTAAAAAAATACAAATGTTCATCGAAAAAAGTCATGTTTTAGACCCTTTTGAACGATAAATAGTTTTTCGGGCTTTCAAAAAGTGCGAGATGAGTCCACTGTTGACCACTTTGCTCCTAAGATTATTCTGTGACGAGATTGTCCTTTTAGAACCTAATTCAGTATAATATTGTACAACCCAAACCCAAGATGGACATTTAATTTAAGTACTTTTAGTACTTTTGGTACAAATGGTACTTAAAGTCTGGGTACTGTGCAGATTAAATTTTTAATTTAATGTGTTTTGAAAAGGTATCTTTATGTAGGCATTTAGTAGGCCTACTGAGGCCTTATAATGCGGTTGCACTGAAAAAAATTATTTCTGTACATAAAAGGGTACTTTTGGTACCGGTGTATCGAAATACGCAAAAATACTCTACTTTTTAACTTTTTGTCCATGAGGGGTACATATTTATGTACCTCTGTTTTAGTAAAAATAGTAGCTGGCCGGCCGTGTTTGGTATCATTGGAAAGCCCTTTAAAAGTACTCTTTTTTTTAATTGTACTCATTTTCTATTATTTTTGATTTACTGTGTGAATTTTGGGTTTTTGATCCTTAATGGAGTATTATATTTTGCTGCTAGCGTTTCATTTTAAAACTTCAGCGTACACGTACTTTTTGAGATATGGTACTTGTATAAAGTATGTCCAGGGTAGAGGTATTATTTAAAAAAAATATATACAAAAATGACGCATGTTTACATAGCCATATAAAAGTCCTATCTGAATATTTTTTAAGCAATAAAAGGAAAAAAAAATATTTTGGTACTAATAATGTCCTAAAGTTGTAAAGCCGGAACAAAATTTAAACATGAAATGCAAATTTCGAAATTGTGACTTCAACCTCCCGTATAACTTCCCTAATTTTGAACCAATTTGATTTCTGAATGGTGCGTTCTAATATCACACTAATGTTCTTTAAATCGGGTACTTATTCTTCAAAACTTTCGTCCTATTTGATGAGAAATTGAGAGTAAACACGTGGTTCAAAAATTAAAGTAATGCAATATCTATACAATGCATACCGTTGGAAAGCGCTTGAAAAGTTCAGTAATTGCTGTTGTTTGCACTTTTGCCATATTTGAATTTTTGATAGTAGCAAAATGGAAAAAAAAACTATTTTTTATGTGGTTTTCCGGGATAGCTTTTTAGGTTATGTTTCAAATTGAAAAACTTATTAACAGTTGTTTATTACTCTTAACAAGACCTTTAAAATTATATCAAATTTGAAAATATGCGTTAAAAGATTTATATTTATTTGTTGTCGACAAAAATGTTATAGGGGGTAGCTTTGGTCAAATTTTGGAAGAAATAAAATAATTGTTTTTTTTTTTTAAATACTCGCACCTTTTTTCTTCGGCTTTATATTTTCCGAGAAAAAGCCAACCAAAGTTGGAAAAACAGTGCACTTTTCTACAGCGACTGTCGTAAGTTATAACGACTGTGGTAAGTTATAATTATACTTAATAAAATTAAATCTGTAAATTGTTTTGTGATTTAATTTTTAGTCTATGATTTATTGTGTGTATTGATGATTATGTTTTGTTTATTATAAATGATAATTTTCTTCACAAGTGTTATATAAAATAACAGGTTTGAAAATTTACTATTTTCCCGCTATGGAAACATTGCCACCAACTTAACTAAGAATAATATTAACAATTTTATCCATGTTTAATTTAAATAAATAATAAAGATAATTCATAATATTATTATTTTGGTATTTTTAAATATATTTAAAAAAAAAAAAAAAAAAAACATTTATTAGAGAGAAGTGACGAAAGATAAAAAAGAATTGCACACTTTAGCATGACATCATAATTATATTAATCCCGACTTAATCTGGAATATGGCTTCTATTGTTTAATTAAACAATTTATAAGAATGATTATTTCAAGTTTATAATATCATTATTTCATTAGATTCAATGGTAATTTTTTTTATTCCAATAAATGTAATGAGATAATTAGATTGGCGCGCGACTTTTATAGATGTCATTATTTACTAAGCAAATTAATAAGACACGTGATTCGGAACGCAGTACGCGGTCTCTGTCCCTAACTCACACCCCCGCCCTACACCTTTTCATTCCTGTTTTCGTTCTGTCATTGTGAGTATACATACCATCTCAACTAACTACAGTTTTCTTTCCTCCTCCAGTAATTCATGAAAACTTCTTTGTTTCAAAGGTATGTACATTTAGATTTAAACTTATGCTATACGAATATGTAAAAATAATATTGATTATTTGTTTATTGCTAAATAAGATGTTTAGATATAATGAATAAGCTTAGTAAAGAGGGTGTATTCTTATAAGGTGGATGGAAGCACCGACCTGTAGGCACCCCCATCGAGAACCGCATCGGGCCCCACGGCTAAACCTATAAGGGCCCCCTTCTTTTTACTAGTTTTTATTTGTCATTCTAGGACTTAACACTAATAATTTGTGTGTTGATTTTTTCAAATCTTATCCTTCTATTTTATATTTATAGTAAGTGCATACTAATAAAGGGCCTATTACTCATGAACTATAGTAAAGCAAACTCATTCTGAAGACTACCACTATTTTATTGCAGTAATGTTAAAATACCAATTATAGCTTAAATTAGTATGGGTATATGAGTCATAATTATAATTATGACTCAGCGCCGGTGCTACACTTTTGGCCTCCCCAGGCAAGACGGTTTTTGGCCGCCCCATTGAAATAGGCATTTTGTTAACCGGGGGGGGGGGGGGGGGGGGTGAGTGGGAAAAGGGTTTGGTTAAGATTTTTGGGGGCTTTCCTACATTTTTGTGTTTGGGTTATTACAGAAAAAATAACTGGAAAGTTTCAAAATTTTGAGTTGGGTTCTTTCGGGAATAAAGAACCTTTACCGACCTCCAGGCAATTAGACAAACGCAAGAAAATATAATTGTCCTCGGTTTGGTTTCGCCTACGGACCCTAAAAATGGATATTCCTAGAGATTAAGCAAATTCAACAAAAGTTGGCCTATAAGTTAGTATGCTTTTATATTTTACTATTTAATCTAAAATATTCTTATTTTAAGTTGGTATAAATAGTATTGATATTATAAAAAAATAGGCCTAAACTGTCACTGGGACATGGCTATGTAACTGAATTTTGGGATGTCTAAAATTTTATAATATTAATATCATCTGAGGAAAAAATATAATCATACACAAATTATTTTCTTTTTCTAGGGCCCTGAAATTTTCTATGGCCATATTTTTAATATTATCCTTAGTGGACATTAAATTGTGAATTGTAATGAAACACGCCTCCTTTGATACTTTTTTTTAGATTAGATTAAAAAGTTAATTTTTACTAAATAACCAACTTTTGTTAACTTCGGACAGTCTCGTTTTTTTTTGTTCTTGAGGTACAACAACTTTTTAAAATAAAATAATTTTTCCACAACCGCCCTTACAGAGACAGAGGGCTGAACAAAGTCTATTTAATATAAAATATAACCTGACTGCTTTTTAAAATAGTGCATGTCACTATTATTTAGCTGTGATAGTTTTTGAGTAATAAGGTAAAGTAGGCTATTTTTAAATCTCAATATTATAGAGGAAAGGAAGGGTACTTCTGTAGATAGTTACGCCCCTATGTTGCTTTAGAATAAAAATTACTTTGACTATATTATAACTATTTAAAAAAAAATTGTTTAGTCCAATGTAGTTTGGGACCAAGGAGTATCCCATTTCTGTTTTTATAAGGGGAGTAACAGTCTAAAGAAGAACATTCCGTACTGTTTCATTAGATTGTTACTCCCCTCTGGTTTTTTTAAGGGGGGTAAAAATCTTAAGATGTGCCAAAGGAAGAAAGAAACCTGTAACAGAACTGAGCTTTATATTTTTACTTCCTCATATTATAAAGAGAAAGTAAAAATATTTGTGATGGGAGCAAATATTCGATCTTGAGATTTTGACCATGTTTTGAGGTCCCCTGAGTCCAAAAAAGCGGTTTTTAAAAATGTATGTCTGTCTGTCGTCTGTGGAGACGCCTGGAGCCTAAACTACTGGGCCAATTTTGAAAATATTTGGCATATACATGTTCAGAAAAATCATACCCCGAAATGAATTTTAGCTCCAAATTTGGAGCCGCTACCCCCCAAAAACTCTGAAAAAAGTGAAACAAATTATTTACCGAAAACGGTTCCGTCGATTTTTATTAAAAAAGTCTAACATGTAAGTCCATTTAAATACGAATCTAACGGTATAAGCAGTTTTCCCTGTAAAAATCTAGTTCCTGAGAAAATAGCTTTAACCGCGGACGGAGAGAGGCCAAGATCGATTCCCCCTCGAGGAGAAGTTATTTTAAAATGTTGATGATAATGTTCAATAATAATTAATGTACCTCTACTAAAACTATTAAATGGAAAACACTGGGCTAAGTAATTATTATGAACTCGTATATGAAAAACTTTGTCTTATTTGTCTCGGACCGATTTTTATTTTATTAGGATAAGGAGAGATAACAATTAAAAAATTAAGGGAAGGGTAGAACATATAACAGCTATAAAGGGATAAGAAAAGAGTTAAGTGAATAAATAAATAAAAGATATGAAGTATAATGGAGGGTTACGAGAGAAAGAAAAATATATACATAGATAAATAAATATATGTACTCATATAATAGCAAAGACAGCCGATCATTTTTTTTAGGAATAAAAAGAAATAACACCGGTGTAACCAAGAATCAACCCGAAATGTGATTAGCTCGGCTACTAACTAAAACAGCACCTGATAAGGTAATGTCTAGGTGTTATTACTAGGGTTCCATCTCTAACTGCCTACTTAGTACGGGGGTTACGCACATTAATATTGTTGCTACTATAGATTTTGTTTTTCAATTTATAAAATAAAACAAACTGAGGGCGTCATCGGCCGCCCCCTGAGTTTGGCCGCCACAGGCGGCCGCCTGCCCCGCCTGTGCGTAGCGCCGGCGTTGATATGACCTAAAAATTAGCCAAAATTTATTGAAAACGTTTTAAATTTCTCAGCCCTCAACAAAAACATAATCTGGACTTGTGGAAAAAAGTCCTACAACCATAAAATGTTGTTTACGTGTATTTACATTTTATACAATTTTATTTAATACATTATTGTTAAATATTTTAATACAATTTTGCTTCCGAGCATACCGAAGGTAACGGAAGCTATGTGATCATTCTGAAGAGGGAAACATGTTTAGAAATTTTTAGGTGTCCGATTTCAAAAATTCCAAGACAGAAATTATTTTCATACATCAGGAAACATTTTTGGTGCCGTGTATGTCTATCGGTCTGTCACTCAATTTTGCGAACCAATATATCTTAAAAACTTCTCGTCCGATTTTATTGAAATTTGAATGGTATAGGTCATAATTAGCCCGTTGTTGGTCCCATATAGGTTTCAACCTTCTGCGCTCATTTGTTTTACTTACTCATGTATACATTTATTTACACCTATATTTTCAAAAGTACTAATCTGATTTTTATGAAATTTTGATGATTCGTCGAATAATATTAGATCATATTAAAGTTGAAAATCACTTCAAAGTTGATGTTTTTTATGTTTTAATTAAGAGTGATTGGAAACTTAAGTGATCGATACCAAGCAGTCAACCAAATCAATGTTGGGTTCAGTTTTATTTGGACATATCCATAGTTGAAAAAATATGAAACACACGTAGAAGAGTTTTTTTTTTTGGAAATGGACCACATGAAATGTATCCAACCTGCGAACTTCAAAGACGACTTAAAACCTCTGGAACTTCTTAATACCCTTACTAATCAGAGAATTGCTAATACTTTTCCTAACGTATTCCTAAGCATTACGTATTTTTTGCACTTTACCAGTAAATGTTGCGAAGGCGGAAAGATAAAGTAAAATATGTGCAACGGTCAACCTTGACTGAAGGACGACTATCAGGTCTGGGATTATTGGCATTGGAGAGCGAACTAGCACGAAAGTTAAACTTTTCAAAAATTATTTATTGTTTCGCAAGTAAAAAAGCAAGAAAATCCAATTTTTAATAAAAGAAAACTAAAAAAACTAATCCATTTCGTCCTGTTTGTGTTAACACAGTTTTTCTGTTTTTATTTAAATCAAATTATAATTATTATTAACGACGGGAGACAGACAGAGAAAAATAGACTCCAGCAGCGCCGGGACTCGAACTACGGGCCTCTACGACGCTGGAGTCTATTTTTCTGTCTCCCGTTGTTAATAATAATTATAATTTGATTTAAATTAAAATTTAAACTTTCCGTAGTATGAATACTACCAAAAACTTAAAAATGTTTTTATTTATTGAATTGAAATGCTGCTCTTTATTAGCCTACTTCTACTTGTATTATTATAAAAATACTCTGCCAATTAGAGTGGCACTGTGGCACATAGCTTCCTAGCGGCCTATTTCGTAAAATTTAATGATGTTATACTGTTAAAACCCATTATTACCCAATTTATTTAATTTTCCCCCGTTTTTTAAATCTATCAAAATTATTTTGATTTTTTACATGTATTAAAATCACTTGACCAAACATTGGGTATGGGCAGTTTTAAACCACTCCTTAAGGGTGAAAATTGGCCTTAAAGGGCGAAATAGGGTGTTTTTTGGAATTTTGTACTGATGGGTGTGTTTGTCGTAGAGACATGCAGTTTTCTGGAAATTGTTAAGGTTATAGTGTATGTTTAAGGAAAAATTCTATCTACCGGGAAGTTTTCCGGGAAATGGGTTTATTTCCAATGGGAAATCGTCTACGGTCAAAATGGGCATTTTTTTATCACGTTTTTTTGTATAACTTTTGAAATAATTGAAAATTTTAAATTATTTTTAAGGCTTTTGTAGATTCCGCAGAGGTCCATAGCCGGTAACGAGAACTTTTGTTTTACGTGCACCCCCGCTTAGGGGCGACGTCGGGAAATTTGTTTTTCGCCGATCAGAAAACCGGAGATATTTGGTACGGGGTGTCGTATATCATTGGCAAGCCCTTAAGAAGAGTACAAAAGTGATGCAAAAACATTTTTAAAATTTTCACGTTTCAGGCCCTATAAAGCGAAAAAACACTTTTTACCACTTTTTTTCAAACGTTTTTCTACATGGTTCACGTATCTCCTCCTAGGGCATTTATACGACGCTTTTGGGCTTTTGAGCCTTAAAAGCACATGAAATGCTGCTCCTGGCGTTTTGCTTTTAAACTCGATGGTACTTTTACTTTTTGAGATATGGTACTTTGAATTCAGAAGTATAAGATGGTACTTTGGAGGTACGTACAGAGAAAAAAAAGTACTCTCCTACTCTGCTTCGTATGCTCTAAATATGTCTTTTTCAAGGGGTAAGTGCAACCCCCTTTTTTTAGTACCTTCGAGGGGGGGAAGTCGAGTACCTCGGCGAAATACTCACGAAATTTTGAATTTGACCTTCTATACCGTTCGCAATTTTAATCGGACAGGGTTCAAAAGGGTACCGGACTTTAAGTCATATTGTCCTCTTTAAGAATCCGGTTTGTTATTATATTTCTGATTCCTACTTCGGCAGCTACGTCTATGTGAAGGACGTCCTCCTTGGGTAGCCGCAACCAGAATGGGACGTTGTACCGATTTGACAAAGGTATCGTTGGAAAGGCCATTTAAAATGTACCAAATGTATGCAAAAATATTTTCGAAAAAATTTACTAGGTTGGTACTTTAGTACCCTTTTGTACTTTTAGAGTGCCGTGTAGGGGGTAGGTTACCCCACTCTGGGGCTAATGGCGTCGAAGGATTTATCAGCTCGAAAATTTCCTTCGGTCAAAAGTTGCGCCAAATAACACTTGAACGCTCTGTACCCTTTTCGTAACTGTACCTTTGCGGGTTCGGGTACAGAGGTATTTTTTATACCACGTTAGTGGTAGGGCGCGCTGTAAAAATAAAAAAATAAAAAGATTAGCTGCTTTTTACTCAAAAGTGTGTGGGTTTTATTGTCTTTGTACCCATTTTATTGAAATTTATTTTTTATTTCTACTTATTTTTGTACTAAGTGTACCGGTTTGGAAAACTTAGTCGAAAAACGCTACTTTTTAATCTTTGTACTGTAGCGTTTTTGAATTTCATAGGATGGGGCTAAAACTCATATGGTATTTAGTACTTTATAGTAGTAAAGTGTACATGAAAGGAAAACATTAAATTTATTAACATGCCGGGTACATGAGGGGTACAAAGTTGTGTACCTCTGTTTAAGAAAAGGTAAAAATAGTAGCTGGCCGGTCGTGTTTGATATCGTTGGAAAGCCCTTAAAACGTACTTTAAAAAAATACAAATGTTCATCGAAAAAAGTCATGTTTCAGACCCTTTTGAACGATAAATAGTTTTTCGGGCTTTCAAAAAGTGCGAGGTGAGTCCACTGTTGACCACTTTGCTCCTAAGATTATTCTTTGACGAGATTGTCCTTTTAGAACCTAATTCAGTATAATATTGTACAACCCAAACCCAAGATGGACATTTAATTTAAGTACTTTTAGTACTTTTGGTACAAATGGTACTTGAAGTCTGGGTACTGTGCAGATTAAATTTTTAATTTAATGTGTTTTGTAAAGGTATCTTTATGTAGGCATTTAGTAGGCCTACTGAGGCCTTATAATGCGGTTGCACTGAAAACAATTATTTCTGTACATAAAAGGGTACTTATGGTACCGGTTTGTCGAAATACGCAAAAATACTCTATTTTTTTATTTGTTTTACTGTACCGTTTTTGCTTTTCATAGGATCGGGCGGAAACTCATATGGTACTTACTACTTTATAGAAGTAAAGTGTGCGCGAAAGAAGAACCTTAAAGTTATTACTGTACTCCTGGGGTACATAGTTGATGACCTCTGTTTTAAAAATAGTACTTCCTTACTGCACACTATTTTGAACCTAAGCTCAAAACCCGATTTGTAATTTTAACGAGCGAGGTCTACTGTTCACAGAACTACTAGTTAGGCATATTATTAAATATGCTTGGTTATCCAATAAGTATAAAGCTAAAAGGTTTGAAGCTCAATTTAATTTAATAAATTTATTATAGTCCAGTTATTTTAGTCATAAATATGGCTTCTGTTGCAAGAAAAATAGGAGCTTCAATTTGACGTTCTGGAAAACATATTGAAAATCGGCAACAAGATTGCGGTCGGCGGTCGTGTTAATAGATATTTCATACTCTTTTAATACTTGTTACATTCAAATTTTTCATACCACGTTCCACATTCAAGGTGGGACCTATTCGTTACACATAACGTAGCATATTACCTTTATAAAACATTAAATCACTGGGAGACTAATATTTTAAAACCACATCCGAAAACACTGAAATGTCGCTTTTAGATATAGAATAACAGATCCCATTATCACTATGGAGTTGCCTCAGGGAAAAGCTTTAGTTATTGGTCGTTGTTACGCCTTGTGTAGAAACTTCGGAGCAATTTATTATCCAAACTGTTTATTGTACGTAAAAAAATGAACATAACTACCTTGATTGGTGCCCGAGTCATAGGAAGCGAGAAATTCGCAAAAAACCGAATTTGTTGACCTTGGCCCTTGAATATCTGATTTTTAAAGAATTTATCACAAGATGTGCAATGCAATTGTCTGCTGGCAATATTGAGCTGAGCGTGCATATTTATCTTAAACAATAAACATTTTTATTTACTAACACCTGAAATCAGATCAAAAATAATAATATTTCTAATTCTTAATTAAAAAGCATTTTTCCCCTATTTTTCTATTTTACCCCCCTCTTAAATAAAAATATGGCAAAAGAGAACATAACAAAAATAACTCTAATCTTAAAGAGCTATCCAACGGCAAGCATCATTAAAGTCATATACTATTTTAACTTTTGTACCCCACAGCCCGTACCCCTGTGTACAATTTGGACCATATATCAGATTTATACCTTTCTATGATTAGTCACTATGACCGTGCCGTATTTGTGTGGATCAGTTCAGCCGTTCAGGAGGAAACTTTAGTACCCCGTACCCCTGTGTACCGATTTGGACAATTTCAGATTTATATTTCCTGTGTTTGGTCACTATGACCGTGCCGAATTTTCCGCAGATCGGTTCAGCCGTGCAAGAGGAAAACATTTGTACCCTGTACCCCTGTGTACCAATTTGGACCATTTCAGATTTATACCTTCCTGTGGTTGGTCACTATGACCATACCGAATTTGGAGCGGATCGGTTCAGCCGTTCAGGAGAAACTTTTGTACTCCGTACCCTGTAACCCTGTGTACCAATTCGGACCATTTCAGATTTATACCTTCCTGTGGTTGGTCACTATGACCGTGCCGAATTTTTTGCGGATCGGTTCAGCCGTGCAAGAGGAAACTATTGTACTCCGTACCTCGTACCCCTGTGTACCTATTCGGACCATTTCAGATTTATACCTTCCTGTGGTTGGTCACTATGACCATGCCGAATTTTTTGCGGATCGGTTCAGCCGTTGAGGAGGAAACTTTTGTACTCCGTACCTCGTACCCCTGTGTACCAATTTGGACCATTTAAGATTTATACCTTCCTGTGGTTGGTCACTATGACCATACCGAATTTGGAGCGGATCGGTTCAGCCGTTCAGGAGAAACTTTTGTACTCCGTACCCCGTACCCCTGTGTACCAATTTAGACCATTTCAGATTTATACCTTCCTATGGTGTATAGCGTAGATTAGGAACTTGTTTTACAATTAAAATTATTTGAGGGAGACGTAACAGAGAAAATATATTCCGCCGCCGGGGCTTGAACCCGATTTAATTTACCTTGTGTTACAAAATGTGTTGAACTTTCAGCAAAAACTTTTAACGTCTAAAATTATGGCTACATTTTAGCCCTTTAGCTTTAGGCTATTAGTTAACGTTTAAGCAAATTTATCAATGCGAGGATTGTAGTTATACTTAACAGTGCTAAGCAGTTGTGTATTCCAGGTTTAGTCACCTGAAATAATATACGGCGAAACAAGGAACCGTATTTCTGACTAATAAATAGATAATATGTACTATCTATATATAAAATATTATATTTAACATAAATCTATATTTTTCTTTTATATATTATTTTATATGCTATGGAATAATTTAGGTATATACAAAATATTAAATGGTAGCTGTAACGATGAAAATGATATGCGTTTGTGTCCTACAGGGTTAATATATGTTTACAATATTAATAATATTATAAATTAATGTTATGCTTGAAATATTACCCATTAATAATAATTATTATTAATATTAATAGGTAATATTTCAATGGATTAAACTCGGTTGAGAACCAAAAGAAATATAACGACCTTGGATTTGCGCTTTTAAGTTAAGGAATTGAATGCAACTGATGAAGCTGCATATAAAATGCAGTTGCAAAAACTACCTTGTTGGAACTTGGGAGAGAAAATCAATTCCTGTGTACTTATACTCTTCTTGTTTATGGTCTTTAGGTCTTACTTGACTCAAGCTTTAAATAACTTTCATTCATCGCACATTTCATATTTCACCCAGGTTTGGGCAAAGATGGAAAAATAAAAAATGAGATGAAAAAAAAAAATGGTAAAAAAATAATAATAACTTCATGAAAAAAAAAAAAAAAAAAAAAAAATGAAATGAAATTAGGATTACAATACATAATAATTGCAGTTACGTCTTGGTTATTTTACCTATTTGGTAGGTAGTCTTTTCCTCCTTTTATAAGAGTCAATTTGAATGCAATTTTTCAATGAATTTTGAAATGAACTTTTGAAAGAAATTAGTAGAGTGAATAAAGAAATCCAAAAGAACGATGTTATTCTTTCGAAGTCACTTGATATGTTGAAAGGTTTGTCACAAACAATAAAACGCTAAAGGAATGCGCCAAATCAGTGGTTAAAAACTGCTAAAGAAATTGCAGGGCGTATCGGCGTGGAGCCAATTTGACATCCCACAGGATACCTAAAAAGAAAAGATTACCAGGAGAAATTATGAAAGATGAAGTAAGGATATTGTATCCTGAGGAAAGATTTTTCAACTTTATAACGGAAGTTATAGATGTAATAAACGAGTGCTTTAAAAATCAGGGGGGAAAGTGCTACAAAGCTCAACGACATTTTTTCGTTTCTGAGCAGGAAAAGCCTGAATGAACTTAGTGACAAAGACTTGAACACTCGAGCCAAAATTTAATGTTAATTTAGCCATTGACTATCCAGAAGATTTAAGCCAAGATGAGTTTTCGTCTGAGATATTGGTTTTTCGAGATCACTTAACCAACTATGACTCCACAGAACTAAATGCACTTGCCCTTCTTAATTTTATCCACAAAAGAGATATTTTTGGCATTTGCCAATGTTAGAGCATCCATTGTACCCTCCTAACAACATCTAATGCATTTGAAAATAAGCTTCAGCAAATTCAAGTTGATAAAAAATTATTTAAGGAATTGGATGTGTCAAGATCGAGACTCAACCCTTTCTATATCATCAATTGAGTTTGATGTAGCTACTTTAATTTATTATATTACGATGATGCTATAAACTTATTTGTTGAAAGAAAAGCAAGAAAGGTAGCGCTTTAAAAGCCAAATAATAAAAGGTTAGGGTATATATTGCAAATCAAGTTTATATATATTTCAAGTAGCAGTTTTTTCTCCTTAATTTTTGTTTCTGATTCCATATGTATTTATAGTACGTTGTTGTGTTTTTAATATATACATTATACACACATTTCATACATTTTTCTTACACTCTATTAACCTTTTCCAACTAGGCTTAGGCTATATTTTTGAGAGACTGAAATTCTTAAGTAATAAATATTGTGCATCTTTCAAAGGTAGATGAAAATACTAAAAGTTAATAATACCGATATTTTAAAAAATAATATAAATAAATTAACAATAATTTATAGCCAATATAAAACAAATTAATGTATTACATAATAACAACATAATAAAATTGAATACATAATAAAACGTAAAGATTTTATATAAACATTTAAATTCAAAATTGGATTTATATAAGATCAAAAATTCTTTCCTCTTGCAAATCGGCTATACGCCGTGGTACCTTATATAATACGAGCGTATATTAGGCTATAATTTAAAATTGGAAAAAAAGAAAAATTAAGTAAATTAATTTAGGTATCTATTTAGATAAGTTATTATATCTATTTGAAGACCAACAAATCAAAATAAACCTTTATTTTCATTGGAATAAATGGGATTGCCTTAGCTTAGCAATAAAAATAATTTCGAAGTGTATCGTCGGGACACTACTTGCTTATGAAAATGATAAGTAAATAAAAACCATTATCCCAGAAAATACATCTAACTTCCACTCAAAACGAACATTTTAATATTGAAGGTACATATAGAGAGAGGGTGTGGCAGGGGCAGCAAAATGTGATTTTGCCCCCCCCCCCCCGCCCCCCTCCCCTTAGAAAAAGAGATCCCGCACTGCATTATCACATGCATAAAATATAATACGTTTTCAAATACCCCGTACGCGGAAGAAACACAACCTATAAGATAAAAGTATAATCTTAAAATTTATCTGTTGGGATACTTAGGTTTCCACTTTCTCTACAAAGTAAAATATCCCAATTGCATTGTTCACAAGATAAAGTTAAAATATCCCACTTGCATTGTTCACAAGATAAAATTAAAATATCCCACTTGCACTTGCATTGTTCACAAGACAAAAGTAAAATATCCCACTTGTATTGTTCACATACAAGATAAAAGTAAAATATCCCACTTGCATTGTTCACATGATAAAAGTAAAAGCGAATTTAGTACGAACGCAGCGACAATGGCATTGTGTTTACAATAGTGTTTATAATTTATGTAATCGAGTAGAGTAGTGTCCCGGCGACGACGTACCGCGAAATTAATTAACTTTCCGTAGTATGAAAACTACCAAAAACTTAAAAAATTGAATTTCGAATTGATTGTACAAGGTACAGGTACTAATTGAGTACTTTATAATTATAAGCGTTAATTCTGGTTTAGTTCTAATGTCATAAATATTGACTGTCTAAATGTATATGAATATTGAAAGCTTGGATTCGGGACTAGTTATCGATTACGGTAGTGAAAAATCATTCTCCTGCGTAGCTTAGATGGAAGAGCGCTATACTGGAAATATAGAGGCCCGTGGTTCAAATCCCGGCACAGGAGTGTATTTTTCACTGTCTGTTTCCCGTAGTTAATAATAATTATAATTTGATTTAAATTAATTGTTATTGCTAAGCTAAGGCAAGTTTGTTTAGTTAGTCTTCAAATAGATATAATAACTTATCTAAATCTATATCTAAATTAATTTAGTTAATTTTACTTTTTTTCTATAAATATACAATTAAGCCCGTTGCCACGGGCTTAACGGCTCTTGATAATATAAACGAGAAGGCGATTCTATTACTTCCTCCATTTCATCCATCTCCCCCCCCCCCCCCACCCCCACCCTTTGAATAATTGTGTTATGTCAGCGATCAGGGATGAGGAATGAGGCACAGATCCCCTTACAATATTTGCCATGCAACCTTCTCCGTGTTTATTAAATGTCATTATTATAACAACCAGTTAATGTTTATAGATATAAAAATATCTATACTTGTTTAGATTTAGAGATAGGCCATTTTATATATGGTTAAATACGGGTTCCTTATAATGAAATATTAAAAGTTAAAACCTAATGCGTCTATTATTTAGTTAAAAACCGAATTTCAAATGAGTGTCTGTAATATCTGTAAGAAAATAATAAATATGTAGGAGTAACAAGTAACACCGCAATGTTTTCCAATAAACCTATTATATATTAAATAAATAAATAAAATGAGATAAAGATTGGAGGAAAGTCCCATCTGTTACTATAACAGCTTTATCATTAAGGCCTCAAGCAGCTTTGTATAGTTGTCATAACATGTTATTTTTTTGGTAGGTATAGAACAAATTTTAATCTTGACTTCATAATGTAGAATATAAATGTCTTGTTGACATTATTTTGTGTACTAGAAAGGTTAGGAAGATGTGGTATCTTGCAAATTTCTCAAGAAACCAAGGAGAAAGGGTTTTCCCAGTTGTCTCACTCGTAATAGAAAACAATACCAAGAGCCCCTCCAAGTCCCAAGAGCTTATTACGTGGTGGCTGAACCATCCGTTAATCATTTTATTATTTTACGGCCAACGCATTAACACACCATCTTCACAATAGATTCGACGCCAGCTTGTGATATCCATTTTTAGACTCGATCTAGACGCCAGGCCCGGATTTTAAGTGAATGGCGCCCTGGGCTGCTCTCAGCTTTGGCGCCCCCCCCCCCCCCCCAACAAGAGTAGTAAACTACTTATTCCCTAATTATTAAGATTCTTAAAATACATTCCATATAAAATATTCCATTTAATGCATAAAATAAATTAGGCATGAAGTCTCACATAAAAAGGGTTTCGTTGGTATTGTAAACATGAAATTACTATAAGGGGGGGGGGGGGAATTAAATCATGGAAAAATCATGGAAAATTAAACACTTTCAACAAGTGTATATTTTTGTAACCAATACCTTTCATTTGATACCCAACTAAAATTAAAAAAAAAAAGATGTTTTCCCGTGACAGGAATATTTTGGATTCCCAGTTCATCAGATCAAATTCCATTCTTATTTTTTCTATAGCCCAGTGTGCTGTCTGCTGGGATTTGCATATTTTTTTCATATTTTTTGTAACAACAGAATATAGTTTTACGGAAAGGGAGGGGGACAAGCAAAATTTTGAATTTTCTTGACAAAATGGCATGGAAAATTTAACACTTTCCACAAGTGTTATATATTTTTGTAATCAACTCTTCAATACCTATCATTTGATGCCTCAGTCAAAAATAAAGTTTTCCCGTGACAGGAATTGTCCGCCATTTTGGATTTGAACAGCTGATAATTTTGAACCATCTTAAATACTAGAAAATGTCATGTATTTATCTCTTTTGATTCATAAGTTATTGGAACCGTACAGAGTAACAGACAGACAGACAGATGCAGGAACAAAATTATAAGGATTTCTTTTATTGGTTTTAACCCTAAAAATCAGTATGTATTATTTTATTTAAAAAAATAGAAAAAGGTAGAGAATAACAGTCGTTTAGGGTCAACTGCATGGTATAGTGGTATGTATAGCAGTAACCAGATCAATAGTGACAACCATTAGTAGATTGAGAGCCAATCACGGCATGTGTAATTTTTATTTACACAAGATAGGAAAAGCGCAATCTTCACTGTGTTTAGAATGCGGTGTAGAGGAGGTTCTTGAGTATATTATGATCCAACAAAAAATCCATTGTATCAATCAACAATCTTTCACATATAAATCACTATTGTACATTAAAAAAGAATCCATGTACCAGTTAATGTATACATGCGTATAAGACATTAATATCAAAATTTACAAATATGAGAAGTAATTAAAAGAAAATAAATATAATAAATTACTAAATAGAAAATATTATTAAGTATTGGATACGAAAAAAACTATGTACATTATTTACTATAAGGCCATAAGGCCATCATTGGCATTGGATGTATGGCCAATGAGTGACATTTGCCTTCAGAGTGGAAAACATTACAGTAGGGCAGTAGGGAGACACAATATTATACATAACACATTTTTTATTTTATATTTATTGTTTGTAAAAAAGTTGTCTTGGAAAATTTTGCGCCCCCCAAAATCTGGCACCCTGGGCTATAGCCCAGTCAGCCCTTTTATAAATTGGGGCCTGTCTAGACGCCGCGACGCCTGTAAATCTAGCTTGACGACGTGTCGTCATCGTCAATTCTGTGCACAGAAGTGAAGGGCTAGTCTTTCTCGGTCTAGAAGGTAAAAGAGTATAACTGGAGGAAGATTTCTAGTGGGTCGGTGGTCGGACGGAGGTACGGTACGGTGTCAGGTAGTCTTTGGGCCGAGGGGGATAACATCCGGTTAGCTCTGCAGCCCGGCCTCTCAGAGCCAAGGTCAAAACTAACACGCACTCAATCGACACAGGACGCGTAACGACGGCTACCTCTTGCTAGGTCCACGTCCACCCCCCTAGAATTGCCTCTCCTCATCCGACTCGTGCACGCCCGAGCCTATACGTCCGAGCCGTACGTAAAGCCCTTGCCATCCAACTTGTATAAAGGATAATCTGGTGGGCACATGGTGCAAACACCCCTCCCTTCTAGCCCCACACATGCATTCCTTTACTCCACTCACACTCACACTCAGTCGAGTTCATATGTCTTCTCTTAATTAACCCTAATGTTACTTTAACTCTCGGTTCACTTGTCTTCTCTTCCAAATAGTTTTTTCTCCAAAAGAAAAATACTGTATCTATCAGTACATACTCTAATTAGAAATAACAAGTGTCGCTATAAATATTTATCCTACATAGTCCTGTAGAAATATCACATAATTGATTATTATCCAAGCCCTACTATAAATGTAGATTTTCTTTGAATTTTTTGCTCTCTACTCGACAACTTTTTTATGGGAATGTTCTAGTACTGTAAACGTTGACATTCCCCACATTTGAGGCTTTCGTCCTAGAGTTCTTCATAATGCTCCTTTGAAAAATTTCTAGCTGCATTATCGATTCAAGGTTAAGAGGAAAAAATCTATCGTAGGAGTGGATATTTACATAATTACAAATGGAGTGCTAGTAGACACAATAGGATTAATTTCTGCGACGACATATTGTGGAGTTGTAACTCTTTTCAACTCATCAGCAATGATGCTGTAGTGTATTCAACAAAATTTTGACACGAGTGACTGTATTCTTGTATTGTGTTCATTATTTGTTTTAATATTATTATTATATAATAACTACTCGATTATGAGGCGTGAATTAAATTTTGTAGGGAGAAAAGACAAATTTCATACTTATAATCAAATTATTAGATGTGTAAAGTGTGTGATACCCGTCCTATATTACCTTTTGCTGTTCATCGGAATGTAGAGAAAACTACAACATTTTTACTAAATTAAATCAAAATCAAATTTATCAGCAGTTAAAAGAAATAAAATAATTCTTTGACACATCCTTACAACAGTATAAAGTTGCTTACAAAAAAAAAAAAAATAAATAAAAAATAATAATAATAATAATAATAATAATAATAATAATAATAATAATAATAATAATAATAATAATAATAATAATAATAATAATAATAATAAATAAATAAATAAATAAAAATAATAAAAATATATATATTTAGTTCATAAAGTGAGAGTCTTAAACTGAAATTTAAAAATATCATATACAAAATAATGGATAAAACTACTACTAAATCTATATTTTAATAAATAAAAATGATATATATGTTTCAATCGAGATTACTTAAACTTACAAACTGCCACTTTAATTGATCTTCAGGGTCAATAAATTACGATAAAAAACTATTCCTATTGTGGTTGTATAACAATCCCCTAATTAGATAAACCAATTGATAAATGTTTAACTTTTGAACTAAGGGAACAACCACTCAACCACTTGTGAAAAGGATCAGCGGTTAAATCCTCCACTCGCTGTGCCAATAGTATTTAAGTGTTACATTCCACTTCTAGAAACCCAAGTAGCACACAATGTTCAAAATACGTCCTCTGGATGTCATTTTATCCTAAAACCATCCAACCCATTTTAATATCTCTGATGGATGTCTATTGGATATTCGGCTTGGATGATGCTTTTCTTATTATCTCAAAGACATCCTCGGGGTATCCTTAAAAAGATATCCAAAAATATTTATCCATGGGATATCCAACCATTGATGACCCCTGGATGATCTTTTCGAACATCCTGTGGACATCCAGAGGGTAAAATAAATTAGAGGGCTTCAAAGATCTTCTTTTAGTTTTTTACTTCCTTGAAAATGAAAGTATGGTGATATCCTCCAAAACGTGATTCCGAGATCTCTGTGAAGGAGAGGTCTTACGAACCCGGGGATATCATTAAAATCCTTTCATATACATATATGTCTGTGGATGGACATGAAATGGAAGTCATGTGTGGGATTTCCACACCGGTACTTTTTTAAAGTTATTACGTTAGATATAATTACATTGAAAAAATATAATTAATTACAAATCACAAGTTACGAAGACCTTTCGAGACTTAAATAGTACTTAATGCGTACCCAATTCTCCTTTAAAATTTCACTGTAGTAGAGGTAAAAGAGCAAGATTTAATACAATAATTTACATTTACAAACTGACTAACCTATCTTGAAGGGCTTCAAGTGACGCAGATAAGTTTGTTTTTTAGGATCCGACCTCTTCAGCGCCCTCTAGTGCCGAAAATATGATATGTGTTTTCGATAGTGTTCCCTGTTATCGCGAGTATTTTATTTACATGAAGACCAAACCAAATAAAAAGTATTTAATTTTGCTTTTCCAGGGTATAGGTGACAAAATCTCTTTATTATTCGTTTAACTTAATTCTGTATTTAGGTGAGGCTATGTCACCGTGTGCATTAAATTACTTACCTCGTCTGCTCGTCCATCAATGAATAAAGGGGCGGCATGAGATCGTGGGTTCGATCCCTCGCCGTGGATGCTCTCATTTATATGGCTCACTAATACACACCATACTCGCTTCGGCGGTACAATGTACAGAGATATGATGTGTGAAGTGGCTGCAACTCTCTACCACGGGGCTAGTAAAATGGGCCTAAAAGATGGTCTAAATCTAATTGCAAGGTTTCAACAAGTGTTTCGTCCTACCCGTCTAGTACTAACTGGTCTCGTGTCGGGCGCAAGCGCCCGGTACTTCAACCATCTAGTCTGGCAGGTACTTAAATTTTATAAGACAGGTACTTGTTCTAGCACTAGCACCTACCTACTACTACTACAAATTCTTAATTTTTGTAAATTAATTTGTTTTCTTCTCCTAACTTTCTTGTTCTTTATTTATTTTAAAAATATATTATTTATTTATACTTTTTTTAAAAGAAATATTTCTACGCACACATATATTTTACCTTATTTTAAAAATTGAAAAAAAAAATAAAAAAAATAAAAAAAATAAAAAAAAATCCTCTATTAAAAATTTGTCCCTAACTCTCTTTAATATAATTATATACTTGCCTGTGGGTGTCGTTAATTCTATTTGTTAATATTAATTATAAGAAAACGGATATGTTTTATACATTATTATTTAATGAAAGAAAAAAAAAAGTATATTCTGAAGTTAAATTATAAAAATAAACGTAACGTCATAATTGTTTTGTTATTTCCCTGTTTGAAAGAGAATAAAAAAAAGTAAGGGAGAAAAATTTCGTTTTGATATAAATAAATAAGTGAAACAAGAACGTATGGAGTTTACCGTTAGGCGTCGAAGTAGGAAGCAAACATGGGTTTCCTGGTATATAAGCTATAGATACAAGCTACACTCACACAGCGTATACCTTGCCCATTCACTCCAGTATCTTATAACTTGACGTTTCTTACATCAATTCATTACTACCCAGCCGCTTTTAGCTAGCCAAGTATCATCGCCAAACCTACATCCGTTTTGCATAATCCAATAGTCCGTGTACAGGGTTCACACAAAAATAAAAAGTTTCCGGGTCCAAGCCCCATTACTCTAAATACGCCTTTTATAAAATTACCAAAAACAAATCCATATGGGAAAAAAGGAAAGAAAGATTTTTTTTAATTTAGTTTTCATAAAACAGTTATTTTTAATTTTTTTTTTTTTTGGACGAAGTTCCTTATGGCACGTTCTGAAGCCCGGGAGTGAATCCGAAAAAAACGACCAAAATCACCGTCACAAAATCACCGTCACGTAAAATCCGTCACGAAATCTACAGATGACGATAACTTGAGTAAAAGATCACCGAGTTAGATGAAATTTGTTACACATGTTCATTTTACCAATGCCCAGGCTGAGTTCGTCGGAAAGCGTTATCCGCCCAAGCGTTCACGCGCAACGCTCGCGTAAACGTAAGCTTCAAAAGACGGGAAAAGTTGTTTTAAGGAAGCCTGTTACTTGACTTGTTTTGATTATTTTTGTTATAAATGTCAAAAATGTCACTTTGTTTTGTAAATAAATAAAATATAATCATGTGAAATTTCACCCTGATACAAGCAGAAGCTGTACAGTAGGGATGAGATATATTTTATAATATTTTAAATTAATTGACCGGGTAGGTAGAAAACAGTCCTATTTCAGTCCAAAATCCTTTAACAAACATAATCTTTCACTATAAACTCATCATGATCAACTTTTTTCTTATATTCAATATATAAATATTTATAGTAAGACGCTTGCTTTAATTATACAAATAATGATTTTCTTTTAATTTTGCCTTAACTCTTGCTAGGTACAAACAGTTACAGTTCGTTACTTTTAATTTTGTCTCTTTTCTAACTCCGCCATGTATAAGTACATAGTTCGCAATGTATACGTACTTAGCACTGCGATTTTATAATTTATATTTAATGAAAAATGTAAGGAACTTCGTTCCTACCGGGTGTCCCGCGACACCACACGTATTTTTTATTTTTTAAATTGAAAAGATGCAACTACATAAGTATGCCGACTACTAGAGACCAGGGTATGTAGTTAAGAACTAGCCTAAATTCACTGAAACAACACTGTTTTCAGCTGCGTAAATTGCGCCCTCGCCACCCCCGAGTTGCGGGAAGGCGCCTGTCCCAGGGGAACGCCAAAATAATTTTCGCAAAATATAATATTAAATAATCTCTTTGTGATTTGTTTTTAATAAACAACTTTTGACAATGAGTAGCACAAATAAGTAGTGTTTGAAACAGAGTTGGGTTTTGCTCACGAGTATTTCTTATGAGTAAATATTATTTTCTTGAGTTTGTATATTTTCTTGAAGGCTGTAGGTGGGGGCTTCAACCCCCCCCCCCCTCCCCCCCGTGGGTGCGCCACTGGTCGAGTCCAAAAATGAGGGGTCAAAGTGGTCCAAAGTCTGTTCAGACGCGTAGAGTCTAAACTACTGATGAAATTTTGACGGTATGGATTAAAAAATCCTAAACTTTAGCCCATTTAAATACGATTCTAAGCATATAAGTTGTTTTCCCGGAAAAAATCTCTAGATTCCCAGATATTGATAAAAATAAATCTGATATTGTTGAAAATCGAAAATCAAATGTATACAAAAACTTTGTTGAACACTTTTTAAACATGTTTAAAAATTAATCAATTAAATGAGATACTGTGGGATTTAAATACAGTATCGATATCTATTATAAAGTTTTATTCAATTTATCGGACATGAGAGGTCTAAAAAATAAAAAAATCAAATTTTTTATTTTTATTTTCAGTATGGTCATTAATGGAACCACTCACTACTATCGCACTAAACTACACTATAATTATTTATTTAAGTAAAGTCGGCACTTCTTTTGATAGTTACTCCCCTTATAAAAAAAGAGAGGGGAGTAACATTCTAAAGAAGGTGAACGGAAGTTTTTTCTTTAGACTGTTACTCCCCTTATAAAAACAGAAGTGTGTTATTCCTTTGTCCCAAAGTACATTGGACTAAACATCCCTTTTTCTTAATAGTTATTTAGTCAAAGTCATTTATATTCTAAAACAACATAGGGGAGTAGCAATCTAAAGAAGTATACAGTAATGTCTATGATAAAAGGTATATGTGCAATGAACACTTAGCTTAAACTAATATATAGAATAGGTCTTGGTTTTCTCAATGTTTTATTGACTTATTTGATTATACGATAAATGACAGGAGGCAAAACTAGAAAGGTAGAAAGATTCTTCTCACTGCGCTGCACTATAGAGACACTCCTCCATAAGCTTAGTGCAATGCCAACAGACTAACTTAATGATAATTGGCTCAACAGTAAACTAGCTTGACCCGACACCTTTAGCACAAAATATAGCTTTCAAAGAAAAATAAAAATTAAAAATCTCATACTATAGTACTTATGGAATATCGTTTTCCCCTACATTTTCGCACAATTGTATTTAATAATAATCCGGTACCAGAACTATTTTTATTTTTTTTTATCGGTAATATCTATACGTTTAAACTTTTTTGGGAAGAAACCTCGTCCCTGAGCCACTGGGTCGCCCAAACTATAAATATGTAATTGTAACGAGAGAATTTTGAAATTGTCAAATAGATCGACTACTAACGTATATATTCAATATACATAAAAATCACAAAATCAATATACATAAAATATCATATTCATTTGTTTTTAATCATGACTAAATGAAATGACAAAGTGCTTTTTCATCTTCATTAATTTGATATAGTCGGGCACTTCTTTAGATTGTTACTCCCTTATAAAAAAAGAGGGGAGTAACAATATAAAGAAGGTGTACGGAATGTTCTTCTTTAGACTGTTACTCCCCTTATAAAACAGAAGAGTCATATTCCTTTGTCCCAAAGTACATTTGACTAAACTACTAAACATCCCTTTGCCTTAATAGTTATTTAGTCGAAGTCATTTATATTCTAAAACAACACATAGGGGAGTAACAATCTAAAGAAGTACCAGAATATCAAATTAACGAAGATGAAAAAGCACTTTGTCATTTCAATTAGTCATGATTCATGATTAAAAACAAATGAATATGATATTTTTATACACTATCACTATATAATAGTGGTAGCGTAATGAGGCAGCAAAAGAGGGGTTTTAGCAAAACATAACAATTGACACTGTGTACTGTGTATCCAAGAACCAACCCGAAATGCGATAAACTCTAAGCTCACCTTCTAAAATAACCCTGATAAGGTGTTAGGTTTTGACGAGTGCTAGGGGTGATATAGCTAGGAGTCCATCTTAAAAAACCTTGTTTAAAACTGCCGACAGCCGTTCTCTGTACGCCGAAGGGTTAACTCACTTACTACTACAGAATTGTTATAAATCTTTCCAAGGGGGGGCATATTACCAAGAGTTCTATACTATCTACAATATAAACAGCTTGGGTTTCCGGTGAAATCCGCGTCACGAAGGGGTTGAAAAACCCCGGCGTATAAATATGCCGTTCTTCTCTCCAGTCGTCAGTATATCCATATCCTGTGTTGGCTTCGAGTCAACACCACGATGCACCACACCCCTGAAGATGCTTCCAGTAGTGGAAGCGAAACGTCGGATTTCAACCCCTTCGTGACACGGATTTAACCGGAAACTCAAGCTGTTTATGGCGAATCTACCCGCGGAAGCCTACGGACCAAGTTATCTACAATATTCATTTATTTATCAGATTAATGTTATTTATTGGATTACTTATAATGACGATTCTATATGTATATAAGATTTTCGTTGAAAATGGTAAAGAAGAGTATTAAGACGTTGTTTTCAACAAAAATGAATACCGTCTGTCGATTTTTTACATTTGGACATGGCGGAAATAGCCGGGATTGTCTGAAAGAACCGGAGATATTTGCTTAACAAGCAAGAGGAAAATATTAGCATAAACCAATAAACAAAAATACAAGAGAAGCGACCCATCGGCACGGCCAGGTTTCCGCGTTGCCAAGGTTAACTTCATACAATATCAAAATGCCATTCTCAACTAGGACTGATATGTCCTCGCCTCCTTCCCCTCTCTGTATTCTTAGTTCAATAAATCATCCGAAAATCACCTGTTCCACCTGCTTCATTTTTAATTAAGCAACACTTTTTCAATAGAATAAGGGTATTGCCAAAATAATTCTTACATAGTTATTAATTTGAAAGACAAAGTTAGTTGATTTAAAGAGAATGTTTGACTTATTCAGAATGAATAAAGCTGAAGGAGATATATTGATCAGTTTATTTGTCTAAAAAAACTTTGAAACAATAAGAAGTTTTAAGTGGTTTAACTCCAAGTTACAAACCGAATGGTATTTTGTAGTACATTGATGTGACATAATAATAATTATTTGAGGTCAAACAAAAACCTGATCTTTGAACGTCTGGTCGAGTTCTTGTTTTACGCGCTACTATAGGGTTTCGAAATGCATCTTTAGTGGCTAAAGCTAGACTTTCTCAGCCATGAACAGCATTCAACCATTACGGAATCGGGTGACAGCTGTTTCATTATAAAATCTCACGTGTTTCATGGTTGAAGATCACTGTAGATGTGTGCCATGTCTGTCTTGTATTTCGTATGATTGCTCTATAAAATATATTTGTGGTTCAGACTCGACGAAAGTCTGCCTAGGTGATTTGCAGGGTTGGAAAATTTAGAAGCCGGAACCAAACAGAACCAAAGGATATTAGAGTCTAAAGTCTAAAGGACAGCCTATACCTAAGCATTTACCACTTTTAATAAAGCAGTAGACGCTTTACTATACTAGGGTATTCTTGTATATCTTAATATTGAACAGAGAAATGCTTGAGGTTTTCTTGACGATGAAATGTTGATGAGATATTCAGCAGAACTATTGATGGTGAGGTTATATATATAATTGAACTGTTGGTGGTGATTTGTGATAGAACTGCTGGTGATGATAAAAATCCAAGCCGTCGATGGTCAGCCTTGAGTTCAGATAGAACACTGAATACATTAGTTAAATATAGGGGAGTGAGTAAAAAGATAGGAATGAGGCAATGATAAAGAAAGTTTAGCTAATCGATAAGGATATAGATGAGCAAACAGATATGATAAAGTAGAGATGGACTATGATACTTAAAAAACTCTAATCCCCAGGTCTAATTTATAAAAAATAAAAAACAGTAAATAACTCACATAAGAATAATCAAATAAAAAGATAAAAAAATAAACCTGAATGAAATTTGCAACCTTAACTGGGATAAGGGTATTAATATTAACGGCAATAAACCAAATGCAATAAAATTTGCAGACGATATCGCCTTCATTTCATCTAGCTGGGAAGAACTAGGGGAAATGCAAACATAACTAGATAGAGGAGCAGGAAAAGCCGGACTGAAAATGAACTTAGATATCGAAGAATTCTTCTATCTCGGGAGAACTGTCACAAAGGATGCCAGCTCGAAGAAATAAGTTCAGAGAAGGATTGCTCTATCATGGAGAGCCTATAATAAATATAGGTATCTTTTCAAGACGAACAATGAATTGAAAAAAATGACATCTTTGTGGAATACAGCTGTACTGCCAGAACTAATATATGGATGTGAAACATGGATCATCACCAATGATATCGTAGGGAAAATAAGAAAGCCAGTTAGGAGTATGAAACGAAGCATGTTAGGAGTAACAATCCTAGAGAGAAAAAACCAAGAAATGGATAAGAGAGAGATCTGGAATGGAGGATGTAATGAAGTTGGTAACTGCTGGAAAATGGAAATGGGCTGGCCACATCGCAAGAGTCAAGGATGGCAGGTGGACCATAGCACTATTGGAATGATGGCCTATGGATCACACTAGAAGACGAGGTAGACCTCCTACAAGATGGGACCATGAATTTATAGGGTAGCCTGTGGAGAGTCAACGTGGATGGGAGTAGCTCAAGAGCGCAAAGAGTGGAAGAGGATGACACACGTCTACTCACAAGGGTGGTACACCTGAATAATAATAGATGAATAAATTAGTAAATAGCAATAATAAATAATAGTTACATCAATAAAGGAAATCAGAATAAAAGATAAATACTGTATAAACGATGGTACATTATAATAAGAACAAAAAAGAACTATGTTAAAATATATTAAGTGAGCGCCTAAAGGCACAAGTCTCTATAAAATAGCAAATAACTATGTTTGAACAATGTTTGTAATTATTTAAGAAACTTTATTAAAGAAATTCGAATTACGACCGTATTCCGACTACGTACTAAACAATCAAGACTGGATGTTCCCAAACACAATCTTGACTCCAAGTCACGGATCTGCAAGACTTTGCAGTTATGACTCAAAATACTACCTGACATTTAAAGCATATTCACATGAGTACTCTAAAGCTTTCAATACTTCAATGTTTTCATAATCACTTAACTATCAAGTAGTCTGAGGTGACTGAAATACCAGTACATACTCTTTCTCGAGGAAAATATATATTAACAACTATAAACTACCGTATAACAGCCCTGCAGGATTTCTCTTCATGTATTACAAAGTTTTTTGTTAAGGAAGAACCTCCTCTTCGATGCCAGATAAGATTTAACCAGACACAAACAACAAAAGGAACATGTTTAGAAAGGTTTTGTGCTCTAAAATATTCATCTATTTGTATTTGCAAGATGCTATTTAACGATTGAAGAACATTGATAACTGCTGCAACGAATGCCATAACTGTCACCAAGGTCAAGTAATGGAATATTTGACCATGTCCATAGTTATTATTACTGTCCACTTTGAATTCATCCAATGGAGGGTCTTTCAGAATCGCTTAACAATAGGATAGCAATAGAGCTATATCTTCTCAAATCTTCCGTCAGCATTGGCAAAGAGATTTCTACAACTGACACGAGACACAAAGCGGGCCACAATACCCAGATTCAGATATGTAAATTTTTGATTTATACATTTATTTATGCAATATGTGCAACAGACGTCTTTGTGATTGTTATATATAATGTGGAAAAAATATCTCTACAGTACTATTTAAATAAATGATAAAACCGTGTCACAGGCAACCTTCTATTGGTTGTTTCCAACAACGCATATAATTTTAAGTAGATTCTTTGACATAACATTAACTTTTTTTTTCAGTTAATCTCTTAAATCTCGATAGAAAACAACTTCTTCACTGATGTTGACGCTCTTCCTCAGGTTTTGGGACAGAGCTTTAGAGGATACCTAGTGCTTCCAACATTTTGAGCATTCTAGCCAAGGTAAATTCCTCAATGTTTTTAACCATCTATATCTTGTTTATTGTTTAGACGTTATTTTAATTCTAGAAATTGTTAAAAATATTGTAAAATGTAATATTGCAGGTTTTAAATAAAGAGGCCTGAGTATCTCAAAAAGGAGAGCAGTTAGCCCTCCTATTAATGAAGTTAAGGAGCATCGGGCGTGGTCACAACTTGGATGGTGACCACAGATCTGGGTTCAATTCCCAGATTGGGCCCTCCACTCGGTTTCAATTAGCATTGCCATAAGATGTGGCATGGCAACTAACTGGTTGCGTATATCAATTGTAGGTTTATACAGCTGATGGAGGGATACACTAACCCCTCTGTCATCCATTACATCATATAGTTGTATAAGCTCTTTGGCAGGCCTAGGCCTTTCAGTAGTGGTTGCGTCACGGAGTAAGTTAGATAGTATACTTAGGTTTTAAATAAAATAAAACAAGCAACTTATAAAATAACAGTAAAAAGGAAAATATGAAGGCATATTTTGTACTTGTGCACAGCTTGTGAAATGCGTAAGAGCACCCGAAAAGTCGTTGAATACCTTACGTCGGGATAATTTTTCCTTTCTGCAAAATGCAATTCAACCATGTAAGTAATAATTACTTTAATTTTCCAATCTTAAGTGAATAAAATTAAAAAATGCAAAATTGAGTTTATTATCCAAAAACATGAGTAACTATGTACATGTAACTATTACATGAAATTGTATCTCTGTTTAGATGCTTAGAAAGTGATTCTTTACTTACTTGTATTCATTGAACATGTGCGTTTCATAATTCCTCGTTTTTCCGCCCTAGTGCGGTAAAAAAGAAGAATTCTTCACCTTAACGTGAAGAAGTGTGGTTAGATTTTATTATGCTTTATAAAGGGGGCCCCCATCGACATTGGTAAATTAGATTTGGGGGGCCCCACGGCACGGGGGACCCGCGCATAGTTACACCACTGAGCGTAGATGCTTAGAATATAATAGGGTCAGGCATTCTAGCAATTCGACCACTTCTGGTTAATCATATTCATAAAGAAAACTTAAATACATAGTTAACAATTGCTAACTTAAGAGGTTGGTATGATGTTTGCCCAGGGCGCGGGCGCAAGGTACCTCAAATCGGGCCTGACACCAATATAGCAAACTGTCCAGAGTTTAAGGCATTAGAAGAAATATAAAGGTCGGTGTTTGGTATTATAATAGTAACAGCTTGTTCTAGTATCATTGTAGTAGCTGGCAGTCTGAAAGAGGCACCTCCGCAACCCTCCAATAATTTTGTTCAACTGCTGTAAATCATTTGACATTTTTTCTTTTTTTCCGCTGTCGTAAAAAGAAGAATTCTTCACCTTAACGCACGATTAGCGAGTTTGTTTACATTTAACAAAACTAATTTGCTGTTTGTTTAATTAAAGTAACTGTTTATATCGAGTTTTTAGTGAAAAACAATTATTGATTTATGTCATTATGAAGAAAATGTGGGGAATAATACGCCTCCCGAAATAATTAATTCGCCACAAAATACAACTAATGAATTAATGTCATCTTCATGAAAAGAGAAATACGAACTTACATACAGGAAGTTTATTAAATATTATTTTCTTTATTTATTATTAAAATATAACAATCGTAGATAAAGTACGGTACGCAACTCGTGCGAAAACTGCATTTTTGCTTTGCTCATGTGGTTTTACTACCCTCGTACTCGCTCGGGTGCAAACACCACACTCGCATGCAAAATGCTACTTTCCGCACTACACGCGTAATGTACTATTACAATGCTTATTCGTCATATGTTTTATTAATAGTTTAATAACATTACGCAGAAGTATTTTAGGGGAGTGGAAGCGGACGGGAGGATTGCATTAATCCTAAACATTAGCTAACCTGGTGTTTTTTTGACATTAAAGTGATCAATTTTGGTCTTTAAGTTTTCTTATTTATTAAGAAGATATCATGAGCTTAAAAATGGCATAAAACTTTTCATCTAACTAATGGTTTAGTTTATCTACTTGTTTAACTCTCCAAACATTATTAAAGAGAGCAAGACACTAACAACTTTGTAATCTGTATATTATTATTTTTTAACATTTAGTTCAGGCCGAAAATGTGTATATATTTAGGCCTGTTTGTTTTTAGCTGTGTGCACAATTGAGATATCGATTAGTACAATCTATTGTTTACTTCCGATTTTAGGTCTTATCTCTTCCTTAGACTTCTTCCCGTCTGTTAAAAACAATGTTTCTCATTCGAAATTTTAATTTTCACTTTTAAAATGAGCTTTTTTCTAACCATACTATTCAATTATTTGAGAAAAGTACTTTTTTTAAACTATCATTTTAGCCCCCCTGCGGAGGGCTCGCCTAAAAGACTTTTGAGTCAGGGCGCTCGGGTCTGACAGACCCGTTAACGTTTTCTTCATATTTGGGTAATTTAAATACGGTGAAATAATGAAAACAAATGTTGCAAAGAGCATTTTATTAATTTAGGTAACATTAATAAGCATTTTTTACTTCAAATATTTAAACAAATTAAAATAGAACAAAATAATTTTAGATGGTGGTTGTTTTGTCCAAGCTGTCGTCAGGTCTCTTCCATATCTATGCAAAGAACCATGGTCAAAGTAATCATCCTTATCAGTTTCATTTTCTTCTTTATCAGTGTCTTTCGACTCTACTCTTTCTTCTACCACGTCCACTGATATATCGGATTCAGAGCCGTCAAAATCAATTCCATTATTTTGTTGAAAAAGCAATTCATAAAGTCTCAACACTTTTCTTTATTTTCCAGATCAAATATTATTTTCTCATCCATTTCTGCTAAAATATAATTACTGTCAAAAAATTATCCTAAAAAACTATTGACACAACATTTACATAACATTTTATATGCATGAAAAATTTGACAAACAACATCCAAATTCTTAGGCTAAAACGAGAACCACAAATGTGGCTCGCTACATAAATTATTGATATTTTTACTCACTATACTGAGTTATTAAAAATAGTATATAGTTGCAGAATATATATTAACAATTTTTTTTGACAAAAATTTCATACTTACTGTAATAAGTGAGTGAGCGGCAAGCAACCCGGAGCGTATATCTAGAAGGAATAACACTTGCCGTGAAGGCTTGAGCTACCATTGGAATTATACTTAAGGCTGAATGAGACTCTTAGGTCATTTGAGAAGAGGTATGGTGGTGATTCAGAGGTTTAAAAAAAACTCTATTTAAAAAACTCTCCGGGCCTCCCAGACCCATGCGCCCTCTCCAGGGTTAAGTCAATAGATTAGTGCATTTGTATCGGAAGACATAAACTTTACCATAAAATATTATAGAATTTTATGAAATTTGAGAGCAGTGTAATGAACTCGATTTAATATATATTTTATAATTACTTCTGCGTTATATATATATATATATGTATATTTTTATGGACAAAAGAAACATCTACTCTGCAAGGAGAGCAACTTTAACTGACGATGAGGACTAGTTTAAATGGTTGAAACTCGTCGTCAACATTAAACATCTATATTGTTCTACTCTGCAAGGAGAGCAACTTTAAGTTACATTCTTTATACTGATGATGAGGAGAGCCAGCGTGGCCGTGTGGGTTAAACCAGTCTGCTCGGCCATCACTGAATCATGAGTGGAACTAGACGGGGTTCGATTCCTCGCCGTGACGCTCTGATTTATTTGGCTCACTATTGATCACATCATACTCGCTTCGGCGGTACTATGTACAGAGGTATGATGTGTGAAGTGGCTGGAACTCTCTACCGCGTAAAAAGGGCCTAAGTGATGGCCTAATTGCAAGGTTCGAACAAGTGGTTCGTCCTACCCGTTCTAGTAGGAAGTATTAGACTACTACTACTACTATACTGATGATGAGGGCTAGCTTAAATGGTTGAAACCCGTCGTCAACAATAAACATATAAATTGCTCTACCCTGCAAGGAGAGCAACTTTAAGTTACATTCTTTATACTGATGATGAGGACTTGAGGACTAGCTTAAATGGTTGAAACCCGTCGTCAACATTAAACATTTATATTGTTCTACCCTACAAGGAGAGCACCTTTAAGTTACATTCTTTATACTGATGATGAGGACTAACTTAAATGGTTGAAACCCGTCGCGTCGTCAACATTAAACATCTATATTGTTCTACCCTGCAAGGAGAGCAACTTTAAGTTATATTCTTTATACTAATGATGAGGACTAACTTAAATGGTTGAAACCCGTCGTCAACATTAAACATCTATCCTACATAGGGCTACGATTATTTCTGCGACATTCATTTGTATATAATCTCTGATAATTGTACCTGTAATGATACTTTAAGTAAATACTCTGCTTTAATAAATATTTTAGCTTTAAAATTTCAGACTAACATTTACTCATAACCACTAGAATATAAAATTTTCATGAGTTTGATGTCCTATAAGTACTAGAAATACTAATAATAAATCGTAGATACAGCATAAGGGGTACTTCTTTAGATTGTCACTCTACTGATGTTGTTTTAGAATAAAAATTTGCTTAAATAACTATTAAGAAAAAAGGATGTTTAGTCAAATGTACTTGGGACAAAGGAATATCACACTTCTGTCTTTATAGGGGGAGTAAGAGTCTAAAGAAGATTATTCCGTACACCTTCTTTAGATTGTTACTCCCCTCTGTTTTTTTTAATAAGGGAAGTAACAATTAACAATTTAAAAAGTACCACATAAGTATAATTTAGATATTTTTAGATGGGTTTATCATGAAAAGCTATTCTTGGAAACAATTCGGCTCAATTGACTTCTTTTTCTTATCTACATTAGATGTTAATATGTAAGGTGATAATTGTACCAATAGAACTCAAAGAATGAAGTTTTGTTTTATTTTCCTTATTTTGGATGCCTTATCATTTATTTAAGCTGGCTTCTCCGTAAATTTCAAGGAAAAAATCAAATTATAACAACTTCTAAAAATCACAGGCAAGTACTTGCATCTAAGTACTTTTTAGGGTTTAGTAAATTATTTTAAGTATATACGTTATTAAATTGTGAAATATTTTTTTAACCCACTCAAATACACACTAAAAATGCGATAATTAAATGTTTTAACTTTACTGTATTTTTCCTTTATGTGGGCCAAAAAGTTGCGACAGTGTTTTAAATTTAAACTTTTTATTCTAAATGGTTGGGTAGATATGAACCAAAGAGCGACGGACAGACAGACACATCACCCTCGGCATAAGGCTTTCCAGAAGCAACTTCAAAACCCTAAAAAAAATGAACATATAATTCTCATTAAAATAATACGTATTGTTTTTTTTTTTTTTTGCTTGTTTTTTTCGTTTAGGTTTCTTAATAATTAACAAAACTTATAGTACAACTAAAATACGACCTATACATTTATATTTCTTTTCTATGAAATTTAGTAAATTTGGCTAATCACATAATTCGTTTAAATAATTAATTTTCTCTTGTTTCTTGTGCCAACTCAGCACGATTTTATCTATTATAATTGGTTCACAATGTCAAATTTTAACTAAGAAATAGAACTATAATAGAAAACAAAGTAAAATATAAAATAATCACACTACCAATATTAATATTTTTATATTTGATAAAAATGTTAGTTGTAAATTTAAAGAAGAAATACATTTTTTTTAAGAAATAAATTCTAAATTTAAATAAAAAGAAAAATGTAACATAGTATTAGAGACGGGCCCTCTCTCTAGGTCTCTAACACTTACTTAGGGCCTTCACCAATTATTATTTGATGTACTACCAAAAAAGAAAGAAAAAATAATTAATTGTTTGAAACACGTATTTATGTATGGTGGAAATAAATGATGATGATAATGATTATTATTATTATTATTAATAATAAACCACAACTGAGTAGTCAATATAATAGCGTAGCTAGAGCATTGGGGCCCCCCGCAAGAACTTCTTGGGGGCCCAATCACCAAAGAAATGTGATGAGGATGAGTAAAAAAAGAAGGAAAAAAAGACTTGGGCCCCCCTGACACAATGGTATAGAATATGATTCCCAGGTGGTTAGATTTTATTATGCTCTATAAAGGGGGCCCCCATCGACATTGGTACATTAGATTTGGGGGGCCCCACAACACGGGGGGCCCGCGCATAGTTACACCACTGAGCGTAGATGCTTAGAATATAAGGTCAGGCATTCTAGCAATTCGACCACTTCTGGTTAATCATATTCATAAAGCAAACTTAAATACACAGTTAACAATAGCTAACTTAAGAGGTTCGTATGATGTTTGCCCAGGACGCGGGCGCATGTACCTCAAATCGGGGCCTGACACCAAAATAGCAAAATGTCCAGAGTTTAAGGCATTAAAAGAAATATAAAGGTCGGTGTTTGGAATTATAATAGTAACAGCTTGTTCTAGTATCATTGTAATAGCTGGTAGTCTGAAAGAGGCACCTCCGCAACCCTCCAATATTTTTTTTCAACTGCTGTAAATCATTTGACATTTTTTCTTTTTTTTCCGCAGTCGTAAACAGAAGAATTGGGAAGGATGTAAAAATGTAAGGTATAAATGCTTCAAAAGTCATCTAATTGGAATTTCCGGTTGCTACCTGGTTTCATTGGTAAAAGTTCCATATGAGAATGAACTACGGTCGACGACTTCTACCTTTAAATGAAAGGCGGTTTTGCCGGAAATTTGAGAATTCCGATCCTGATGTTAATTTTATTCACCTACATGTTAATTCATTCATTCTATTATAGATTTTATTTATTTAAAATTGTCAAGTGAACGTCTAATAACGCTTGTTTAGCTACATTTCTTCTTATCTTCTAATAAAATGTCTCAAGAAACTCTTGATTCTAAATGACAATTCATTCGGAACTCATCCTTCTTATATATAAGAGCATTTGATCATTATAGAACGGAGATATGGGCCACTTTATATTTCTATCAACGGATCATTAGTGCAAACATATCTAACCTCTCTAAATATCGAACAAACGTAATATTTTGACTTCGGTTCTTAGGAGAGCACCTTAAATCTCACAGGCACATTGCACGTTTTGTAATAAATAGTTAAAAATAATAATTCTAACTAATTTAGATCACGGAGAATAAAATGCATGCAGTTACAAGTATATTGATATTTTCAATTTTCATAGTCAAAACCACTAAAATTTTCATAGTCAAACCACTAAAATTTTCATAGTCAAAACCACTAAAATTTTCATAGTCAAACCACCAATTAAATATAACTAAATAATTCCAATTAATTAAAACTAGTTATTAATTAAAAACAAAGATATAATAATACTATAATTCATAAAATTAAAATAATATACGCAAAATATAAAATTATAGTTGGACTAGCCTATATGGGGCATCATGTATAGAAATGCAAAAACTAACAGATATAATGCATACATAATTAAAGTGTTTCTTGTATATTGATATAAATTGCATTATTTATGTATTCTTTTTCATTTCATACTCTCTTGAAAAACCAGATACGCTACATTAAAGCCCAGGTAATCTACAACAGATACATACGCCCAAGATTCCCAAAATCGACCTGTATACTGCTGTGTCTCAAAATAGAGGACTGAAGATGGAAATTTTATTAAGAGAAAACTTATGAAATGAAGAAGAATCCATAATTGGTGCATTTTTTTTTATCAATATATAGAAAAGACTTTAATTATACGTGCCAGTGTTTTTGCATTTCTATACATGATGCCCCGTATAGGCTAGTTCAACCGCATAGTGTTATTTAAAAATTTCTTAAAAATGACTTGACTGTGGAGGAAGAATTTGCCTGTCTTGTTAAGATGGAAAGTGCTTTGCACCAAAAAATTGAGAGAGGTTTCTACACATATCAATGCCTATTTAAAATGTATGAGGATTTATTTATTATTGAATATGGTAAGGATTAACGACCACGTTATAATATAAAATTATACAAAAATTTGGCCGATTATCAAAAGTCAACGGTACTACAGTTTAACCCGTGTGCCTTTTTCGGATGTTTTCAAGGTCGACTAGCGGAAGGCACTTGGAATGCGAAACGGCGTAATTGCGTCAGTGATTGCGAACTGTGCCCGCAGAGAAACCGGTAAGAGTTTATCTGTTGTTTAATTGAAGCCGAGTGTTGTGGAAGAAGGAAGAGGCATGAGAAGCAATCAAGTGGACAAGGAACTGAAGTTATAAGGGGACCTTGAGTCACTACTTCCCACTACCTAGTGGAATAATACTCGATATTAACACACCACTGCCACAGCATACCATTCCTTTAGCTTTACCAACCATCTAGCCCTAACATAAAGCCCACTTCAAACTATTATAACTTGCATAACAACAAAACTTGGTCGACAAAATCACTCTTGCTTAGTTCGTTATCGTTCGTTAGTTCGTTATCGTTCGCAATACCTCACAACTAAACTAGAATAAATATTTCATTGTATTCCTGCATTATAAGCAACATATTTCTTATTTTAAATATTTGCATAAAAATAT
This sequence comes from Gerris lacustris, assembly GCA_951217055.1. Lineage (NCBI taxonomy): Eukaryota > Metazoa > Arthropoda > Insecta > Hemiptera > Gerridae > Gerris > Gerris lacustris. The sequence continues at coordinate 15,988,326 of OX578285.1, forward strand.
AATGTGTACAAGAAAATATTTAGAAAGTAAATAAAATATATACATATTTGACATGACGTGTTAATAATTATGATCATGCAGATTGTTCATTATTATTATTATTATTAAAATAATGCACTGTTAGAAATATCTTTCAATCAAATAATTTTTACTCAAACTAGATTAATCATTTTAATAATTAGTTATTATTAGATAATGAGATGTTTTTTTTATATATTGCAAAAAAATGTTAAGCACATAAAAGAAAACATTTAACTTCATTTTAAAAAAGAAAGTAGACTTACAGGAAGAGAAAACGAAGGTTTCAAGTAGACAAAATGAAAATATTCTCAGGAAAAATGTATCATCGTAGTATAATCAGAAGTTTGGATCCTTGAAGGGTAAGAAGAAGAAGAAGACTAGTACTCTTTCATGCTAGGTGGCAACGTTTCGGCTAACACGAGCCATACCTAAAAAAAGTTAAGAAAATCTTTCAAACGTCAAGCTTAAACCTGAAGAGTTTGAAAACTGGGAGGTAAGATCATCCAGAATAATTTGTATAAAAGCTAAGTGTACCCTGTAGAATCTTCTTCTTACCCTTCAAGGATCCAAACTTCTGATTATAATCATTCTACAAGGGTACACTTAGATTTTATAAAAATTATTCTAGATGACCCTACCTCCCAGTTTTCAAGCTCTTCAGGTTTAAGCTTGACGTTTGAAAGATTTTTCTTCACTATTTTTAAGCTCGAAAATGGCTCGTGTTAGCCGAAACGTTACCACCTACCATGAAGGAGTACTAGTCTTCTTCTTCTTCTTACCCTTCAAGGATCCAAACTGCTGATTATAATCATTCTTCTGGGTACACTTAGCTTTTATACGTATCATCGTAGGTTTGACCACTGCCTGGTCTTGAAAATAGAACTCATGGATTCAGAATTAGCGGTGACACAAACAAGTCTGGTCTCGAGCTGCCTCACTATCAGGAGACTGGAAGACTGCGCGGTGCATGTCTCCCGTCATCCTCACACAAGCACGACTTGATTGCGCGTACAACCACTATGCCTGAGCATTGATTAGAAACTAGTTAGTTTTTAGGCAATAGGCCGAGTAAATACCCAGGACTCTTCATCATTGTGTATCCATCTCCCCGAACAATATCTAGTGATTCTAGTAGCAATAAGCATACCGCTATCCATAGTATTATTATTACCACCGTTACAGAAGGAGAAAAAACGAGATCGTTTTGGCTGCACCCTTACATCGAATAGATCATTAGTTGTAGATTATTTGTTACTGCAAAAGAATTACAGAAATCGGATTCAAAATTCCTTTAATCCAGTAACTATACAGCTGTAATTATATATAACCTCTCCACTTCCAACATGAATTTTAAATTAAACGCTTGTTCACACATTGCGACACTTAGTTAAACAAGCCATGTTTGGTAGGAAACTGAGAGACTGGGAGACTGGGATACCATGCAGAGTCGCCTGGTGTCCGAGTTGCAACGTCTCTGAATCGCCGGTATTGGAGTATCCGCATACACACGCTGAGTCTAGTCTCTTGGTCGCCGAGTCTCCTAGTTTCAAGGATATTTGCGAATCTCCTTGTGAATAGCACCTGAGAGGACTAATTTCGTTGTCCCAATCAAGTAAAAATATATTAAAAAGTTTTTTCGTTTTATTTACCGTCCAATCCGGTAACAGCAGTTTTCAGAACTGTCAATTGTGACTGCTTTTCATAATATCTAAAACATGTAGCTGGTTTAATTATATCATTTACAGGGACTCATGTAAGACAGCATCGTTGTAAGTAACGTTAAGTTGTAAGCATCGTTGCAAATCACAGCATCACCGCTCACCACCCTCATCATCTCAAGATGAAACATCATCTAAAATGTCAAAAATTTAGTTCCTTCTCCAAAATTGATTTAATAAATTTTTATTCAATTTATACCAAAAAAAAGAATAATAATAAAAAATTAAAATCCCGTCAAGTACTTGCCAGCAAGTTACTAAAAGGGTTCCTTCAGTCATAAGAATTCATAAATACATAATTATTATAATTTTTTTTAACCGAAAATATGTATAAAAGGTTTCACTTTTAAGAATAAGCATATCTTCGATATGCACTTATTTGTTTTTTTTTAGGGGTAAAATGGCCGTCATTTTAGAAATAAAACCATATATTTTTGAGAACCAAATTTCAATACCTTTAAAATGATACCCAACTTCGAAATTTCAAATAATAACAATTTTGGGGCCCCGGAGTTACGGTCCCCTTAAATTTCTAAAATATTACTTTGTATATCAACTCCCGGAAATATCATTGGACCTCAGAGATGTATATTTATGTATTTTTGCCTTATTTTTAGGACCTATCCTAATGGGGGTAGTGCAGGGGGAGGGGGTACATTTTGTGTTTGTTTTAAGTTTTTAGGGGGTCATATGGCCGCCATTTTGGAAATACGATATATTTTTGTGAACGAAATTACAATCCTTTGAAATGATACCCAAATTGAAAATTACAAAAAAATAAAATATTGCGATCGCAGATCGCAATATTTATGATCGAAGATCGCGGAAATTTTGAGTGTTTAAGTCGACAATAGTTTTTTTTTAGTTTTTGGGCAAAAAAATTTAAATTGTATACTAAATTTCAAGTCTATAGCTTCAGTAGATCGGGAGATATACTCCAAGATGCGACGGACGGACTACCAAAAGCATAATGGTTTCTGGATGACCTCGAAACCCTAAAAATGAAATAACGTGGTCGATCACAGATGGATTTGACACCAAATGACACATAGGATTACGTAAAACACGAGATATTGAGTGTACTCACATGCAAGAAAGCAGCTTAACCAATATACTCCTATTTGATTTTCGCAGTTAAAAAATATGTAATATCTAATTTCGAAAAAACACTTGGCGATAGGAATATCAGGAAAACACTTGTTTATATGAATATTATTTGTTTAACATTTGATTAATATCTCTTCTCTTATTATCATTGTATACCTTTCAAAAAATTGAGCAATTTCACCAAATTACTTAGATTTGTTTTTCTATGAAAATGCACATTTCGGATTAATAATCAAAGTATGAATTACGTTTCTCTGTCTGGCATTAGCAGAGTTATTGACTCTGATAAGCAAAGTAACCGCAACAAGTTATTAATGAATTGAATTTCTCCTGGCTTCTTTCGTCGGTTAATATATCACAATTGTAGCAGATATCTCGGATAAACTATTACATATATAATTATTATGTTTATTGATATTTATCTATTTTTAAACAGTTTATCACATATCGCGTCCAGAGGAGACTGCGTCGGAGATTGTGTGAATCCCGCTGTTTTATTTAAAACTATTGAGGGATTATATGTATACCAGGGAGTAGCTTATGGCCAGAGTTATATGCAATCCCCTTATCAATCCCAAAAGGCAAATCCCTTTATATCGAAAGATCTAGATTCTGGATGGAAACCTTAGCTTATAAACAGGTCGACGGATTGCTGTATCCTGCTCTTGTACACAGTTGCCCAAAAAATTAAGAGTTAAAAATATAAATACTAAGAAAAATATGAGTTTTAAAAGAAGAGTAATAGTGACTTACGTAACAGCCGACATTGCTGCTGAAAATGATGAGGAGGCCGATTCTGTAACTTTGAAACCTCCCTTTTCATGTGATTATACATAAAAATTTGATAAGAAGATGCACTGTGCAGCCTGTCAACGTGGAACGTGGCCCTGTAACTTTGTTTGTTGTTAAAGAATAGGATTTTTTTTACTACGTTTTTATTAGCTTGCTTTCTTGTTTGTTTGTTTGTTTGTCCAGTACAAATCTTGCAATCGTTTTTTAACTAACTTCCCGAGCAGCTAGACATTTGAAACTTTTAGAATAGCTCAGAACACGATGACAATGCATTATTTTAATACTTTTATCCATCTTTCAGCAATATTTAATTAGTTTTCAGCAAATTTTGCTGTATGGAAGTTAGTTCGGAAAAAATCCGCAAGTTATTTTATTTGTTTTGACATGTCCCATTTTTACAATCTTCATTTTGACGGGTCTCAAATTTGTGTTAAGAGATTAACATTGAATGACAGCAAAAATGGAAAAGTAAACAAAGAAATAAATTAATTGACTTGTGACCACCAGGTTTGTTTACACTTGTGACCTAGGTATCGGTTTAATTTTTCTGCATCTGTACTTATTTACTTGTACTTATTTTTCTTCTCTTACCGTCCCCTACACTGGGGCATATCGATAGCACGGTTTAGATTCGGTGTTGGCGAGATTGTACAAAGATTTGTCCTTTTATAGGTTTAAGATCAGCTCTCTAGATGGTTGTCATTTATGTGAATTGTTTTATCGGAACTATTTTTTTCACTAACAATATATTATAATATAACAATGACAATTATAATATCAACATTACATATTATTCAACAGAAAATTTAAAAAAAGTAGTATACAAAAAGTTCTTTTTATCTTGTAATTATTAGTGATTGATATATTTCAAATAACCTTAAAACTTAAAATTGATTTTGAGATATCCGTCAGTTTATGTGTTCATACATCGACATCGTTATGTTTGTTCTTCCCAATAATTATCTTAGCTGCGCGCGCATCTGAATAACATATATGTATATTATTACTTATATATTATTATCTGTATATTATTATTATTCTACGGAATAGATTTTCACGGCAATTGATGTGAAATAATTCAGTTCTTTCTCATTTTACGTTTTCCTTTTTTTATGATATTTATTTTGATTTCAAACCCAAATGAGACTCCCTAGAAATTTAATATATAAATATTTTCTTTTACCGGCCCATTTAGGCCTAAAATTTGTTTATTCTTTTTTTGTCTATCTCTTTTTGTTTAATATTTTCTTGGATTCTCATACGGGAACATCGTAGAATAAAAATGCTGTAAAATATGGTACCTATTTAATTTATTTAGAAAGAAAAGGCCTAATCTAATTTATAAAATTTTACTCTATCCTAATATAAACTAATTATCATTTGTTTTACTTAATAATCATTTTATTAATTTGTTTGACTTCAAAATATGTTTTTGTTTATGTCTTACTTTTATACAGAAATCTAACCATTATATAATTTTCATAGGTTATGTGAACTTAAGTATTTTTCGTAATTTATACTTTCATTTAATTTCTTTGGACATTTATTTATATGTATTGTCCCTTTCAGGGTTTCTCCTTATCTTGCCTTTTTTAATATTAAGATAAGGTGGCGCTTACTTTATTTTTTTTTTGTTAAATGTATTTCACCTTCTAGCACCCAGCCCTAGCGGCCTGACTGAGCACGGATCATTTCTCGTGAATAGTTATATCATTGTCACCGTAGTGAGAAACTCCCTGCAGTTATATCATTTTCATCATCACTGTGATAATAGGTGTGTACCACAAACCTAATAATACGTTGATCGAGTATTAATTTTTACCAATTAATCTTATAGATCTTGTTTTGCTATACTTTTATTTCAGTTTTTTTTGGTTCTTGTATAATTATACATATTGTTGTTATGCTTGTTGAAAGATTTTTGGCAGTGAATCACTCAATATTTTGTAGGTATCTACACAAACATTTTCTTATGAATTTTTAGTTGAATTTCATATTAAAGCCACAAACGGAGGATTGTTAAAATTTAAAATCTTTATTGTTTTCAGTTTACCTGTTATAACTTGTTAGTTTACCTGTTATAACCTGTTAGTTTACCTGTTATAACCTGTTAGTTTACCTGTTAGTTTATCTGTTATAGCCTGTTAGTTTACCTGTTATAACCTGTTAGTTTACCTGCTATAACCTGTTAGTTTACCTGTTAGAAGCGGTTTTTTCGAAATGTCGAATCTATCTCTCTAAACATGACATTTATTTTGACGAAACTGATTTGTATTTTTCATGTAACTATGACTGAATACCCAAAAAAAATCATCCCTTTTTTGCTGACTTAAGAGCAAATCGTTAATAGTAATAATTTAATACTGTTAAATTTCCTTGAATTATTTTCTAAAGGTATATTTGTTGCAGAAGAAACAAAAATCATATTCTCAGCAATGCTTTGTGCTACAGTTATCTTGAAATCGTTGAAATAATAGGTCATATTAAATTGTATATTACTAATCATACATATGTCGTGGAATTAAGAATATAAATAAACTGTGGGTTATTTTTTATTTGTATATATATCCAGTTTCTCATGCCCGGGAAACACAAGTCATATGAAATCAAAAGAAACAAGCCAATAGTTGCTGGAGACAAAAAATTACTTTTTAAGTAGACCTGCATTTAATTTACAACTAAAATGATTAGATTACTTAATGTGAGACCTCGAGCCTCCTGTTTCAAGGTTTTACTTCTTGGAGGCTCTTAGATTCTCCAAACATATATGTATATTTTAAATATCTGTAAAATACTATCTTTGAATTATGTATATTTTTTTGTAATATGTTATATAATATGTTTTGAATCAATAAATAAATTACTTTATTAAAATTGATTCGCCTGCTTGTCCAGCGAATCTTTTACTGGTCTCAGCTGATAACCGAATTATTTCAGAAGGAAATAGAAAATATGACTCATGGCGTATGACAACAAATTACAAATACCATTAATGAATAATTACTTTAAAAAAATAGATAATTCATTTACGACGAATAGATATAATAGATTAACACATCTATCCACTTATTAAGAATGTTGCAGCTTTTTTTTTAATTCTTTTTTAGCTTTGCGATGCCTTCCATTATTTTATTTTTATTTTTATTTTTTAATCTAACTTAGTAAAAACCACTCAAACACAGGCTACCTAAATAAGTTTGGACCTGTTACAAGATCTAACATCAATAAAAATGAATTCTGTTCTAATGGTCAAATTAAGTGCAATTGCTATACAGGAGAACTTACTCATAATATAAAGTGTAGAGAGATCCACATAAAAGAGGTGTAGTTCAATAACAAACACACACGGTTCCGGTGTTCTAATGAAGCCTTCTTCAGGTAATCTACAAACTGACAAACATACTTAAAAGTATACGTTAAGGCAACCTTAGATAGTAAAACAATTATAGAAAAGGAATAATAAAGAAACGTCGACTTAAATTAAAATAAAATGAAATGCCAAGTGAAATTAAAACCTGAAATAAATGGAATACAAATTACCTGATGGTTATTGAGTGACTTTAAAAGTGCAAGTGAAAGGAGTAAAGGCGAACTAATGGCTGATAGAGAATTAGGAATAAAAGGAGAGAGGGACATAATAAGCAATACCTGCTGCAGAGAGAAATCAAAAGTGTAGCAAACTAAGAAAAATAAATACATCGATAAAATTATATGAATATTACCTGAATTCAAGTACATATCTATCCATTATTTTAAGATTAAAAATTTCCAATAACCTACATAACATGTAACCGATACTAATAAATTTTTATACTTTATAATGACGAGAATTATTCATAATGAGGAAATTCACAATTAAACCATCACAATGTTATATAACTTCTAGTCAGTCAGGTTAGTAAGGATTCAATTCCTACATGTTAAAATTAAAAGTAATTATTAAAAAATGGCTAATGACTGTATAATAATTATATTTTTTACGATTCAATATTTAAATAAATTATTATTCTAGCTTTGACCCGAAGAGGGTTCGAAATGAGCCAAAAGTGAACCTTTTAATTCCTTAATACGAGTACATAAATCCAACAACTCACAAATTTATAGATTATAAGGAACAATTTCTTGATCAAACTAATAATTGTGTTTAACGTTTCACTGGTAATGGAATTGTACCATTACTACAAATGTTTACTTAACAGATGGTTCGAGGTGGTACGGTGAGCCATAATAATACAAGGTGTCCCAGCAAATGTACATCACCCATTTACCTTTTTGTTTTTCGAAGATAGGCAAATGGTTTAAATTGTCACTTGTGTAATTTGTAGCGTAGTTTTCAATTAAGACCAACATTACTTTCTATTTGACATATAAAGTTTTTATATTTGTTTCTGAAAATAGATTTTGCTTTATGACGAAAGACTGCGCAACCAACGAAATCGGTTAAATTTTGACTGATATACATAAATATATATATATTTTTTTAAATAAAGTTAGCGGCACAAGGCCAAACATAACATTGTTCAACCATAACAGCAAATATTGAACACAATAATTCAAATTAATTAACATCGGAGTCATAGTATTTCTTTTGGAACACAATTGACCAGGGCCGTAGCTAGGCAGTGGCGAGAAAGGTCCTTGCCAGGGGTGCCAACCTGAAGGGGTGCCAAACTGATGATTTCATTTCTATAATCTTATTTTAATTATCACTCCAATTTATTTTATTATTGTGCCATTTATAATCTTCTTTCACTCTGATGTTATAGCCTACTTTCAATTTTCTAAAAGCATATTCTGTTCAATGCTATTGAACATTGCTAAAAAGCAGTATTTTGAGCTCTAAGTCTAAGAGGCTAATGTTAGTGGTTTGTGTTTAACCTGATAGTTGAATAATAGTGATAGCGATCGGGGGTGGGGGGGGGGGGGGGGGTCCGGTAGGAGCGCAAAAATTTTAGTTACGGCCCAGCAATTGACATCGGTACATCATCAGTTCCCCGGAAATATACGTTTATCTCCCCCCCCCCCCCTCCTCGGTGATTGCAGCTTATTTCAATATCAAGAAGTTTATAACCAAATTGTTTCTTCTCTTTTACAGAATTATGTAAGAGGGACCACTTCTATACCTGAATCGGGAAATGTGCGTAAATCCGTTTAAATAAGCATCCATTTTGTCTGGGCTTGTGATTGTGAAAACGGCTTATGGGCATTTTTTGGTTGAGTGGAAGGTGTTTGCGGGTGAGAGGATTTAACTTGGGCAGGATGTTTTTGTGAGTTGTCCGTTACTTGTGTTGCTTCTTCCGCTCTAGTAGTGGCCGCTTTATCTTGCTTCCCGAGTCTCTTGCTTTGCCACTCTAACTTCCCTTCCTACTGGTTCTTTGCTACTGTTTCCACTTTAGCACTTCCTCCTGGTCTACTGGTGTCGTCTCGTTTGGTTTGACACAAAGCTGCACTAAAATACACTCAACTTGTATTCACTATTAAACTTACTTGGGCAAAACAGGGTGGTAGAAATACTAACCATCACTAAGAACAAGTAACTTCTTAACTTAATAAAAAAACTCTCATTTCTAATAGAGGGTAACTACAAATGTAACAAATAGAGTAAAAATTATTATTTTTACTCGAAGGGTAAAAAATGACCATAATTCTCTAGGAAAAGTTAATATCTATCAGTAATAATAATAAATATATATATAAAACAGATATTATGTTAATTTCCAACTTAATTGGTTAATTTCTTATGGTTTGGTGAAACGACTTAAGTCCTTAATAGTCATAAAGACTTAAAGTTGAATAATTAATAAATTCAATCGGAATCGATAAGTACGATATGTTTGAAGGAAAGTAAGACTGCTGTCGGTAAATGCAGGGAAAACTTTATTACAAAATATAACGTCAGTTTGTTTAATTAAGAAATTCAAGTTAATTGGAGACATTTATACGGTGTTGGATGGAATTTATGTCGGTAATAGTTAGCGCAAAACGTAAGTATGATTATAAAACAAAAGTTTGATAAACTAGATGTTTTTAAAATGAATTTAATGTCCTTGGATATAACTACATTAAGTAAAATATTAAAAATGGTACATGATAAAGGAAGGGTACTTATTGTAAGGACAGGTGTTTGTGGGAGTTTGGTGTATTGGAGTGTGGAATGAAGGAGTTGTAGTTGTAGTGTGAGTGTGATGTGTTACAGAGAGTTGTGTTATGTCCCCTAGGTTTGGACTAGATGGTGGTCTATGGTGGACATGGTGGATTTCTTTAAGTGGTAGATGAGCGTAACGAGACTACGGGGTAACAAGGATGTGTCGGTCGGAGCAAGTCTTGAGGGACGAGGCCCATTATACACGTAGACTGGGGGTCACTTCCGCCTCCTCGCCGCACTCCGTTTCACCTGATAGCCTCTTACAGCACTCCCTTCTATCCTTAACATGCAATACCAAATTTTCTTATCAGCTCCAAGGGGATTCAGTAAGTGATACAATTTAAATTGGATAAAACCTTGATAAAAAGATTACCATGCCACATTCACAGTATTTTACGACGCATATAAGAAAAACTACATTGCACTATATTTTCAATTATTGTGTGTGAAAATAACAATTGCGGCATTCAAATAAAATTTCAAGATTTTCAAAAAATAAAAATTTTCTTGATAATAATTTAGGTATTTTTGTTGAAATGAAATTCGACTTTTCAAATTCAAATTAAAATGTATAATAAAGCCAGTTAGTTTCGATCGAGATATTGTGTTAGCGTTATCAACTTAATGTGAATGAAATTCAAAGATAGAATTAGGTCAATACATAGTCAAACCACAATTCAGACTGGGATTGACTAGTTACAACTAATTAATGGTAGGTACCACATAATGGGTAATGACCAATTAAAGATGAAACTAGATAAAGCTTACATTTATTACAATAGTTTCCCAAAAGAAACTAATAATTGTAATTTGTAATTTTTTTTTCTCGTTTTATTTATCACATAATTTTATGTACTTACCCAGGCGTAAAATACGAAACCTTTTCCTACAGCTGTAGTTTGAAGCATTTAAAAGTAATTAAACAATTTGTTTACCGCCCTTAATAAAAAAAATACGTGTGGTGTCGCGGGACACCCGGAACGAAGTTCCTTACATTTTTCATTAAATATAAAATCACACTACTAAGTACGTATACGTTGCTAACTACGCGTTCCAATAAATATTTTTGACTCAATTAGAAAATTATTATTAGTAAAATTATTACATAAAACATATTACAAAAATCCCTTGATCCGCTTATGAGCAATATTATTTTATTACATCAATTTATACTTATATATTTACAGTTTTACTGGTTAATAATTTAACACAGTCGACACTGTCAATTTCTGACGATTCTCTTGGTGCACTTTCCATTTTAAATAATATACGAATACTTTTCTCAATGATAGAAACAATAATTGAAAAAAGCGTTGTTTTGTGGATGAATAGCGAGTTTGACAGGAAGAAGGAGTAAGAGAGAGAGAGTATAGGGAGAGAGAGATGGAATGATATAAGAGTTGGGATTGCGCACGAAAGAATACCAAACCAAGTATAGTAGAGGGGGAATCACTCTACATTTTTAATATTCCACCTAGACTAACTACAAACCCCACACTTAAACCATCAAATTTTAAAAATTGTAAAATATATCACGTCACTGTAAAAAAACTGCTGCTTGTATCAGGTTGAAATTTTACATGCCTGTTTCAATTGTACTTTAGTCGATGTGTATGAAGTTTTTTTAAAATCGTTACGTTAGAACGTAAGATATCGGTAAAAACGTTGCTTTCTTTATTTAAAACGTTTAGGTCCGCTTTAATAAATTTAGCGATCTTTATCCACTTCATAGCAGAGTCGATGTTAGTTTTACTAAAAAAAAAAATATTTATATAAGTTGTTTGTCTCATTAAATAGATAAATTTAGAATTTTTTCCCGTCCAAAAATTCCAATTTTAAATTTGAAGCTTACGTTTACGCGAGCGTTGCGCGTGAACGCTTGGGCAGATAACGTTGTCCAACGAATCTGTCCTGGGCATTGGTAAAATGAACATGTGTACCAAATTTCAACTAAGTCGGTCAACTTTTACACAAGTTATCGTTATCCGTAGATTTCGTGACGCTTTTAACGTGACGGTGATTTTGTGGCGGTTATTTTGTGACGGTGATTTTGGACGTTTTTTTCGGATTCACTCCCGGGCTCCAGAACGTGCCATAAGGAACTTCGTTCCAAAAATATTATAGCTTGTAGGTGATTCGGAGGCACTTGATCTAAAATCACAGTCCTAACAACTTATCTGAATTAACCTAAGAGGTGATACACGTTGCACACTACGATAATAACAATTGGACGTGAAAAGAGGTCCAACCTTCCCGTAGTGAACTTAGCTTTACAAAAAAGTCTCGCGATTTTGGTTGAGAAAATGTCTAACAATAGAACCTAAATAGACAACCGTAGAAAGAAGGGAAATAAATACGAGTACATTGTGAAAATAGAGTTTAAAAAGACAAAATTTCTCCGATTTCGGTATTAAATAGAGGAAAACAAAAAGAGGAGATAGGATACCATTTCTCTACTGTGTTGTGCTAAACATTTCATAGTGTGGACTATTTGTAACAAATTAGACCTAGCTGATAAACATCTCAACCTCTGTGAAAATTTAACATAGTTAAACAATAATAATAAACATATAACATAATTAATCAACATAATTTAAACATAATTAATCAACAGTATAGCTCTGACCGTTGAGCAGTAAACATCGTCTGATAAGCAGTTGTTTTCTTTTTTTTGTTATTTCTTTGCGCGATCTCGTTATCGGACTGGTAGGCTCCTTGCCATCCATTCGGTTTATTTTCTTTCCTTTTTCATCCCTAATATTGTGTTAATTATTATTATTTTTCTTCTCTACCTTTTACTATGTCCACCGATTGCCTTCTCTGAGCGCCCAAGGTGTTCCGTGACCCACCGGCCCTTTTGTTCACGGTGTGCAAAAATATTGTCCATGCTAATTGTCTCGATATTAAGCCTGAAGACTTCGAAATTATAGCTGGCTCTTGGAAGTGTGAGGGTGAGGGCTGTCGTAAATTGAGCAGAGATGATGTTCCAGTCACCCCTACTGGCTCTTCAATGCTTAGACAAAGCCGTGTTGAAGGTGCTATAAACTCTTCCCTTGTAACAGATGAATATATTAAACAGTGTCTCAACAACACTGCTCTGTCTGTTGATCTACTTAAGTCTTTAGTCTCTAAAATCGATTCCCTAAGTCATCAAGCTTTATTAAGAAGTGAAAATGCTGAGATCAAGACTCTACTCTCTTACGTCCTTCCGAATAGATCGACGAGTTATGCTCAAGCGACCTCTTGGTCTATAGTTAGCAATAGACGCTTTAACAAAGGCAAAGCCGCCACTGATGAATCAAGGTCAGGAGCGGCAGCTTCTAACACCACCCAGCGTACCCCCACCGCTGAAGCTGCCTCTGGTACTCAGCTCGCGCAGGCGCGTCCCGTGAGTATGGCTCTTCTGAACTACCGAGCGGTTTCTCTTCTTCAAATAATTTGACCAGCGAAATTGACGAGGGCTTTCAGGCTGTTTCTCGACGTAGAAATAAGAGGCAGGTTACTGAAGCTCTTTTAGGCGAAAACAAAACATCTAAATTTATTATTTCTAAGAAACGTAAGCCTGTTTTTATTTCTCGATTTGGTTTTGATACCTCCCCTGAAGAAATATCAAATTATATTAAAGTTTATTATTTATACTATTTTTATATTATTAAACTAGAATAATTTAATAATATATAGGTCCCAGTCATATGCCTAGTTCTACATTGATGTGTCTGAATCTGACTTCGATCTGATTCATAATTGTTCTTTATGCCCGTTGGTATTCTGGTTAAACCCTTTCTTGGTAGCTTTCATAAAAGCTTAATTTTTTCAAACTCTGCTCAAGAGGATGGCAGTTCCCCATAGAACCTGTATGTCCGTAATCAGTATTTGTTACCAAAACGTTAGAGGCTTACGTAGTAAAAGTTCAAAGTTCTTGCTTAACTCGTGTTTATGCTCATCAGACATTATTGCACTGACTGAAACTTGGTTTGATAACACCTGTCCAAACGCGTGTTACTTTCCCCCCAGATTTAATGTGGAACGGGCGGACAGAGACTATGTTGGACTTTTTGTTCTAGGGGTGGTGGTTCTGCTTTAGCCATATCCTCTACTCTCCACTACACTCGTCGTTACGACCTGGAAGTTGCGCCTGAGACGGTTTGGGTTCAGATCAATCTACCGAATAGGAAGTCTATTTTTCTTGGCTGTGCGTATTTTCCTGATCACCTCAAATGCTCTATTATACATAATCAATTTGAAGCCCTATCTGATAATATTCCGAATATGCTCATATTTTGTATTTCTTGCATGTTGCTTTGCTTAATTCTTACTCCTTACTGCTTTCAATTAATTATACGCTGCATTGTGTTATTATTTATTAACTTATTATTTACAATTACACGCCTTATTTTCTCCTTTTCTCCCGGCTTTGGCTTACCACAGGGATTCTCTCCTCTGGAGTGTTAGGTTCCCTTCGGTACCCATATACGAGTCCGCCTCCTATGGGCCGAAACACCTCCTCTGTGGAATGTTTATGGTGTGACTAAGTCTAAAGTGATTGAGAATGTACAGAGGTATTTTGTCGAGTGTGTTATCGCAGGTACTTGTTTCGGCGTGTACATTAAAATTATGAGTTCCTGTGTGATCGGTTTGGGTTGCACTCTTTAAGTACAAGGCGTAAAGCATCTGAGGTCCTGTTCTTGGTGAACTGCTTAACTGGAAAGTTAAGCTGTCCTCCAGTACAGGATAACGTTACTATCTTGCCCCCTGGTAGGCGTGCTGGACGTCTCTTCTATATTAAAGAGTTGTCTAACCTTTCCCCTATTGTCCGTTGTGTTAATTCTTGTAACTCCCTTCTTTCCTGTCCCAATATCCTATCCCTAACTACCCTCAAATCTATTTCAAATTGTATTTCTCGCCATATGTCGTTAGTAAGTTAGCGTTTTGTTAATTAATTAAAATTTTTCGTTTATAGTCCATGCTTTGTTTATTATTCTGGTCACTCTTTAATTGTTATTTATATTGTTTTTTTTTTATTATTGATTATTACTATTGTACATTTATTGCTTACTTTTGTTAATTTATTGTTGATTTGATATATATTTATGTTAACTTTTTTTTCTACATGTACCAATTTGTTGCTTTACTACTTGAGTGCCTCTCTCGTGGTGTGGATACACTGAAGAGGACTCATTTAAAATAAATAAATAAATTAAGCATCCATTTTTAATCTTGCTTCTTGGAGAACACAATACGAATTAATTTGCTTTTAAACATTTAAAGAAGAATGCTTTTAATTCAGGAAATGATAAAGTACTGATATATGTTCGAAGTTTTATTCGTCTAAGTATTTTATTTTTGTACAGTCGTCGGGCTTATAAAGAAAGAATCGATACATATGGTACACTGATGCGTTTGTATACTTTCATCCACCACCCTAGCAGGTCTATATGACACTATTTTTAATATAAAATTCAATAACAGATGACACCGACACTTTCTAACCGTCGAAGAATTTTATATATATATATATATATATATATATATATATATATATATATATATATATATATATATATATATACCCCTTTCATGGTACGGATCCCCCAAGTTGCATTAATTTATTAATTTATCTCAAACCGTCCAAAAGTTAAGAGGGGGAGGGGGAGACTTTTGGACCATCCTGTATATATATATATATCAATATATATATAATGTAACTGTGTTTAATTCAGCGATTTAATGTGACAACCCATTGAAGAGGATTTGACCTTACTTTTTATTTTATTTTTTATTATCAATATTATTATTATTATTATTACTATTATTTACGTACATCTCTAACGCAAGAAAACATTTGAGGAATACAAAACAACAAAATTGTGACACATTCTAGCTTCTAGCAACGTATTCCTAGAACTTATATGAAGAACGTCATTCTTACAGTCACATTTAGCATGAAAATATTAAAATAATTGAATATTAAATAAATCTAGGTATCGCGTGGCTTATATATTAATATTAAGAAATTTATTAATCATGATGAATGTCATAGTTGAAGATAAGTGAAAGAAGGTAGTGTGGGGTAGAGTGGGGGTACTCGGTACAAAGCTTTACTTTAGAGCCAGAGAGACTTTAATGCGTCTTCTGCTAGTGACTTACCAGCCAGATCTTGCACGGCCCTCTGTAAATGGGACGGTTTTCTGTCTCCTAGATGAAAATCAGACAATAGTTTCCGCAATTTTTGCTCGCTACTAGAGGAAAACCGTTGAATTAAGGCTGATATAAGAATATTTTAAGAATCAGTGTTTGTAGAGTTGTTTATTATATCGCTGACCTGTTCCAACGTATCACCATCTAACGCACACAAGACGTAGTTATATTTTGTCTGACATCGCGTAATTTTTGCTTAATCAAAATTGGCCTCGACTTGTCAGAACCATAGGTCAGGCCGGTTCTTCTAGAACGCCGGCAACTTAAGCGCTACCCTCGCAAGATCCATGTGGCTTCCTTCCGTGTGTGGTTTAACCAAAAACCTTGTTTGTTGACATCTGCGCAAAGATTAGTTCCGTGTATAAAATGTTAATGAGACTTACGTGTTAGTTGTCGAAGGTCACCAGTGTAGAAGTTTAAAGCTACTATCTGCAGATAGAGTGATGTTTGAACCATTTAACTCATTGATATACTTAATACAAGAGGAAAAAATACTATGTCAGAAAATCAATTCTTGACAGACCAAAAGTCAATACCGAAGGAGGAAGAAAAAACTCTAGAGGCGACAGAGAGCCTGGAGATATCACCGAAGAAGATATTTCCACGATGCTTGTGTCACCGCTAGAGCGGGGTTTGGTTATGGAGGGTCAACCCATTTTTTTTTAGTTTTTTTTATAAATTCTTTTTTTTAATATTGTTATTACCTTTAGTTCTACTCAATATTTTTCAAGGAAACCAAGCCTATATCATGAGCAACATGTTAGCGCTCACCTCTAAAAAATATGAATCGATTTCGTTTAGCCAGACTTTCGCAGATTTGACATCCGGCTGCCGATACTCTCATTGATACCGGCGCTGCCGTATCGGTATTATCCGCGAACTACCAAGACCGCCGCAACGGACCACAATCATCTTCTCTGTTCACCGCAACTGGTTCCGTAATTTCTACTTACGGACTATGACTTCGTCCTGTCAATGTCGGCCTCCGCCGATATGCCGTGGAGATTCGTCCTAGTGGGCGTGAAGTGCCATATACTTGGTGCTGACTTCCATCAACACTATAATCTGCTAGTTGACCTAAAGGGTAAGTGCTTAGTCGATTCAATAACAAATTTAACCTCAAAGGGGCACGTAGTCAGACGACCTACTATCGGGTCCATTCAAGCTATCCCACCCGATATGGCATTCACGGACATCTTAGAGCAGTACCAAGAACTTTTCAGACCAGGTCGGCCACCGACCGAGAGCAAAGTTTCGGTCACTCACGTCATCGAAACCAAAGACCCTGTGGAGACTACAGGGCATTGAACAAATGCACGATTCCCGATCGCAACCCCGTCCCAATAATTGTGGATTTCAACGCGTACATTTGTGGTTGCCGTGTATTCTCGAAACTAGATCTCGTGAAGCATGCCACAATATCCCAGTCGAACAGGCAGTCATTGAAAAAACAACGGCCATCACACCCTTCGGTCTCTTTGAATTTCCCAGAGTGCCGTTAGGATAGCGAAACGCGGCGCAAACCTTTCAAAGATTTATGCATCAAATTGTGAGATATCTTCCGTTTGCGTTTTCATATTTAGACGACATTCTGGCCACTTCAAAGACCAAAGAGGAACATCGTGAGCATCTTCACAAAACAAAATGTTCGCTGTACTGCAACAACATGGTCTGTCGGTAAACATAAAGAAATCAGTATTTGGCGTTAACGAGATCGATTTTTCGGGGTACACGGTAAACACGGAGGGTATTCGATCACAGGAAGACAGGGTCAAAGTCATCAAGGAATGCCCACTGCCAAATTAAGTACATCAGCTCAGGCGATTTCTCGGCCTGATAAACTTCTATCGGCGTTGTCTACCGGGCACAGCGGGCAAGCAGAACATCTTATTTGCTCTGATTCCGAACAATAGAAAGAAGGACCACCGGATCTCTTCTGACATCAAGTTGTCAGAAGAGGCCGTCGAAGCCTTTCTCTAAATTAAAGAGGATCTCCTGGCACACCCCGACCCAGCGCAAACCATCTTCCTCACGGTCGACGCTTCGCTGACAGCGATTGGAGCAGCAATGCAGCAACGTCAAGGATCTCGAGTAGTGCCTCTGGCCTTCTTCTCAAGGAACCTGAACGATGCACAGAAGAAGTATTCCACGTACGACCGGGAGCTACTGGTGATTTATTTCTCAATAAAGCACTTTAGACCAATGCTGGAAGGTCGGCAATTCACTATATTCACTGAACACTGGCCCCTCACCACTGCTTTTGATAAGGCGGGTGAACAAGTTTCACCAAGGCAGCAGCGGCACCAGGAATTCATAGGTCAGTTCTGTTCAGACATCCGCTAGGCGAGGAGAACGCAGTCGCTGATGCGCTTTCGCAAATGACGTCAGTCTCTGCCCTCTCTCTAACTGACACTGACTTTTTTCTGCAACTCGCGAAAGCTCAGCAAAGCTATTAGGACTTAAACTACATACGTACGACCTCCTTAGAGCTGCATGAGGTACCGATCTGTGGTACAGGGAAGATATTAGTCTGTGATAAAAGCACGGGTTCAGAGCGACCATACTTACTTCTGGACTTCCGAAGTGGAGTTTTCCATCAGCTACATAGCCAAGCTCATCCAGGGATCAGAGATACTACCAAGCTGGTGGCAGCATGTTTGGCCAGGCCTCCCGCTGTATCCGCCATACAGTCTCTTCTATTCAACCTTTTAAGCTACCAAAGGCAAGGTTCCTGGATATTCTTATAGATATAGTTGGACCTCTGCCCCAATCGCAGGGATACCAATATCTATTAACCATGGTAGACAGGTATACCCGATGGATGGAAGCGACCACCCTCACGGAAATCATAGCAGAGACTGTCGCTGAAGCGTTTTTTCGAGAGTGTGTTTCGCGCTATAGAGTTCTCTTGACTGTGGTTACTGACCAGGGCTGGCAATTCGAGTCCGATCTCTTCCGTTGCCTAGGGCAGACTTGTGGATTGGAAAGGAAGAGGACTACAGCGTACCATTCACAGAGCAACGGCCTTGTAGAGCGATTTCGCAGGATATTAAAAGCATCCCTCATGGCTACACTCTCTAGAAACAATGCCACGTGGGCAAGAGCTCAGCCTATCACCCTCCTCGGCCCCTAGGCCGCACGGTAGTGCGAGATTTCGGCTTCGCTGCCTGCGAGCTGGTGTTTCGCCAGCCTCGTCGTTTGCCAGGGCCAGGGGAATTTTTCGTCAGATCAGAAAATCCACCACCACAAGCTGAGTTCCTTCGTCGATTGCGAGGTCATTTTAATACCACCCGACCTAAAGCCCCGCAACTCAAAGATGCCACCCACGACTTCGTGAGAGTGGTTGCAGTCAAACCACCCCTATCCCCTCCTTATGAAGGACCGTACCAGGTGCTGAACAAGAGGATAAAACGATCACGCTAAGCATCAATGGAAAATTAGAAACGGTTAGCATAGATAGAGTGAAACCCTGCCATGTGCTCCCTCCAATTAAAGAAGAAATAAAGTGTTAAAAGAGCAGCAAGACATCCACCTCCAACTATAGGACAGAACCTCATAACAGTCAAGAAACACACCAAAACAACATAACGACGAGCTCTGGTCGGAGAGTACGATTTCCAGCATGCTATGGTCTTTGAGGAGGGGGGATTCTCTAGCGGTGACTCAAGCATCTTGGTGATATCTCCAGGCTCTCTATCACCTCTAGAGTTTTTCTTCCTCCTTCGGTATAGACTTTTGGTCTGTAAAATGGGTTTAATGGTTCAAACACCACTCTATCTGTAGATAGTAGATTTTAACTTCTAAACTTCTACACTGCTAATCAAAAAGTTTGGGTACTTCTAGACCACCTAGAGACTGGTGGTTTTTTTGCGTTTGGTCGGAAATTGGCCCTAGTGATAAAGAAATTTGTAAAATATGTAACTAATTACTAGACTTACCTAAGGAATGGTGAGTTAAGGCGGTATGTTATAGTGGGGACAGCGGGAGGAACCAGGGTGGCCTTGAGCTGCGTTAGACAGACGTCGTCTTCCAACTCAGATTTGACACGACTGGCGACTTGCGGCAATTTTCTACACAACAATACTCGTTTGAGACTAGAAAGAGAATGAACTCATATTTTATTTAATTTGACAATTTACAAATAATATTATTATTATTTAAAACAAGTTATTAAGGTAGGATTATAAATTAACCCTACAAATCCCCCATAATTTGTATCCTACGCAAACTAATCTTAAATGACCACATACACATTTATAATAATCACATAAACAACATAAACATCATGTACACTAATTTCCTTTCAATTTAGATTTTCCGTAAATAGTAACCCATGTTTCCTTCAAAAAAATTTACATCACGTGACTATGATTTTCTTTTTACGTACATCAAATATTCTGTATGCGTTTCTATTTCTAGAATACCTTACAAATATTTTACAAAATCATTAGTTTTGGTTGTGTTCTATTTTTTCAAAATGTTGCAGTTCCGACAGACTCCGCCCAGAAGTTAACTGGTAATTTAGCATCAATCAACATTGCTCTTGCACTCTCCACAATCGACCGGTTTGCTCTTTCTGCAACACCGTTTGATTCTGGCAAGTATGGGGTTGTAAATTGTAGTTCAATTCCAAATTTTTTTGTTAGCATTGTCATTTCGTTGTTCAGGAATTCTGTACCATTGTCACTCCTATTTTTTTATTTTTGCATCATACCTATTTTGTGTCCATATAATAAATTCCTCCATTTTTACTATAGCTTCTGACTTACGCTTAAGGAAATATGTAAATATTTTTCGGGAAAAATCATCGACAATAGTCAATATGTATTTCGACCAACCAAGTGACTCATCTTCTATTGGTCCCACTAAGTCTGTGTGAATAAGTTCTAACCGATTAGTTGATTGGGGTGTTATGAAGTTTTTAAATAGCTATGGCGCGTATTTAGCTTCTATACATGAAATACACGTATTCATTTTATCGTTATTTTTCATATTTAGATTTCGCAACATATTATTTTTAACGCAACATATTACTTTAATTTATATTAAAGTCTAGTCAATTGGTTTGATTGCATTTACAGTATTTGTGTATTTTGTTGACTTATTAATAATGTTATTAATTATTATAAAAAAATTTTAATTTTAACTAAATATAACTTTTCTAAGACCCTCTCTTATGGAGATAGTTTTTTATACACCATTAATATAATAAAGATCGATGACTGAAGATGACCCTGTAAGGGTCGAAACGTCTCATGTTAAGATAAAGTAAATAAAAATTGTTTTTACTACACCTAAAGAAGTCCATTCAACAAGAAATTCTAAAATTTTGAAAGGTGTAATTCGCAACGTTTATATAAAAAATATATCTTCATGCAGAGATTCTTTACTACACAGGTATTATCGAAAATAAACAAATAAAATCTTAATCCTTGATTATTATTATTTTGTAAAGAGTATGGAGAGCGGTCATGTCGTAAAACCGAAAACATATCATTTCTAGCGTTAGTGTTGGGGTGTCGTACTTTTTTATGTATGAATAACGGTTATGTTTCAATTTCATAATAAATAAATATTGTCTTTTATTTAATTCATAAGCTCAATGAAATTCTCGGGATGAGGGGCGCATATCAGTGAATTCCTCGTGAGCAGCCGCCTTCCGGGAATGGACGAGCGAATCGAGTAGGGGGTGAAGCTTCCTAGTTACGGATTAACTAGGCCAAATTAATTTATTAGTATATACTAAGTAAGCATTTACCAATGCTGGCTGGAATTCACCGTAGTCACCAAGTTAATACGGATTAACTTTGGTTAAATCAGTTGGTCACCGTCCAGATCTGAAATTAAACCTGCCATCCACTTAAATCGTGTTTAAATTTCCTTCAGATCTTTGAAGAAGGTTTGTTAAATTTTTACTCCAAGCCTCCGGAGAACTTTAAAGTATTGTGTTGTTTCTTTGTGTCTAATTTATATTGTTATATAACTCACTGAAATTTACAAAATGTTCTTAATATCACAATCATTTGTAGTAATAATAACTGCAGTACCTACTTACTTACTTTCGCCGGCTCTACAGTCCTAGGTGGACCCTGGCCTCTCGAACCGTTTCTCGCCATTTATCCCTACCCTGGACCACAGTTCTCCAAGCTCCGAGGGAGTAATAAGTACAGAGTGTGCATCAACTAACAATATAATGTCGACAAATGTTCAACAATCGCCAAAACTCATTTTTTGGCACATCTTCAATTTGTCTGTTAAATAAATACAAAGTAGTAATAAGTCTATTTATTTGCAGTTTTGCATTAACATTTACGCCTTTATGCCGTATACAAAAAAATAACAACAGGTCCATTATGCTTCAAGACAATTCGCGACGAAGAACTTTGCTGTCAGCATATTAGATAGGTTTAGATGCGTTGGATCCAGGAAACGTGTCTGCATTAGCATTAAGTCAATGTTCCACGTTTCTTGATTTTTAAACAGTTAAGAATAATGGTTCGAAGAAACCTCACAAAAGCAATTGATATAAAATAATAAATATACGCTAGGATGAAAATGGCTTAATATCTCTCATTATAATTAATATTGCTCATGTTGACTGGTTTACTGTCATATCTTTTTTTGGAGTAACATTTTCAACTCTAATCTCTTTAAATGTAAAATATTGTGCGCTTCAAATGTTAACCTAATATTCAGAAGTCAAAAGAGTATAAGAACAAAATTTTGCCTCATAATAAATAGGTACCTGTTTACTAATGCGTTTAATCAGCGGAGAGTTTGGGAAATTTTCCTTAGCGACATTATAAATCTACACCATCAAATGAACTTTTCTAAATCATCCCCAATTTACTCTATGATTCTATTTATCTCGTATTGATTCTGCGATTAACGAAAAGAGAAATCTTTTATCATTGTTTTAGTCCCCTTAAAATGTAAAGTTGTGTTAGAGAGATATATCATAAATATATCGCCCCATCCCTCGTTCGTGGCTCTGGAATTCTTTTTTTTTGACGTAATTGTTTAAAGGAACCCTGTGGATGTATGTTTATTTATTTGCTCCCGCAACAAATTAAAACTTCTAAAAAAATATATTTATGGTTTATATTGGTATTGGATTTAGGGTTCCGTTTCCCAGGTTGCACCGTTGCGTCGATGAAGGTGGTCGACCAAATACCAGGGTATAAATTGCCAAAATTACAGTTAAGGCATGCATGGGACGGATCATGTAAGGAGTGCGTAGTGCGTAGGGATGCTAGGGATGCTTGGGTTCGAGGGAGGAGCGGGTGCAGGTGGCTTGTCAAGATGGATGCCCTATGGAGGGCACATCTTCCCACGGCTCTAGCTCCGGAGCAAAAAAATCTTATCCTCTTTGTACGACCGTCCCCGCCTGCTCCGATGTAAGCCCCCGCTAGACCCTCTTCCTTTGGTTTACAGCCACACAAAAAAAGAACACCGAGAGATGATTCTTTTCAGTTATAGAGCTTCGCATGTGGATCAGTGGCATCGTGCCCATCTCTTCTTACACTACGGCTAAAGTTTTAAGGTGTTGGACTGAAAAAGTTTCGATGCAAATATTCTCCTTTGCCTCAGAGCTTACCATGGTAACGGTATGGAGGTGGTACAACAATCTCTGAACAACGAATACAAATGACGTATATTATTTCTTCTATCACCTGTCAATAGTTTAGTACGCAAGGTTTGAATATGTCAAGTCGTTGTATTAGAACCTAGGTTAAAGGTGCACTTTTTTAAGATTTGACCTGCGAACCCTCCGTTTTGTTATGCTTAACCTAACCGTTTCGTAAATTCCACTAATCTGAGCAAAGGCAGTGGAGCTGACAATAGAAACATATGCACGCCCATTATTTGTAAAAGCCCATTAAAACCTTCCATTTTCAATTGCACCTACATAAAAAATAATTTCGTTGCATTACCTATTATCTTGATAATATTGGATGAGAAGATAGTATTGATAAACAGCATTTTAGAGATAATATTATAGTCACCCTTTAATTTGTCCATCAGTGTTAATAATCAATCTTTCCCATTATTTTCCTAATTCATATTTATCATTTAAATAGTTTAATACATTAAGAATGAGTCTATTTCGTAATTTTAATTGAAACTTATTTACTGATCATGTTGTAGATTGAATTTATATGATTGCCACACTTTCTTGAAGGATACAGTTTCAGTGTCTACTCGCTTCATTTTACTGGGACATTTAGCGTTTATTTAGGAAATGCATATGTATACTTGTTTAATTTTTATATGGATGAGGGAATCTAGTAGTCTTACTATGAAACGACTAGTTTTCCTAGTGAGAGGCAACATAACTGAAACTTAAAAATAAAAATATAATTGTTTTGGTATATAAAGGCGTTGCAGTAGCTAGGTAAGCTATGTAGCCCATAGGTTCAAAGCAGGTTTTTCTAGAATAATATCACGCTGAAACGAAATGTTTCTGAAAAATTATATAGAATCTACCCTTTTAGCTTCTCTAAAGCTGACTTGCTAAACTAGATCCACTCAACAAATAACGACAAAACTGAAACAGTTTCCCAGGATCTTACTGAATATCTTGAAGCACTGAAAGCTTATGTCTATACTGAGATCTATCTTATATGGCTTCCTAGAGGAACAGGTTTATCTTGGGAGACGTTTTATTTTCATATAGGGACATCCCCATTCAGCTACTTAAAATATTATTTAATGGTTTTACCATGAGTGCACAACCCTTCTCTTCTTGCCCCTTTAGTGTTTTTTAAAGTAATAAAAAAAAATATTATATTGAATCAATATTTTCATTCATGTATCATGTTTCAAATTTTCTGCCCTAACGAGTTTTACTTAGGTTAGGTTTTTTTCCTAATTGAACATACTCTTCTATTCATACTCGGCCCTTATACGAGCGACAGTGAGATCGAAGACTTTTACGATATGCTACAGGTTACACTTGAAGAGGACAGATGTAAATACACGTTGATTATAGGGGACCTTAACGCAAAAGTAGGAAAAGAGGCAAACTTATATTTTGCACATAAAAATGAATACTAACATATAAAACCGATTCCGACTACTCTGATTGATCATTGACTACTTTAATTAAGCCGATGCCTTTAAATTACACATATATTATACTTAATCATATTTTAATTTAGGCGTTATCAGAACTTTGTAAGTGAACAATATCGACCGTAAGAGCTCTTAATCTGAAAACATTGAAATCTAAATCTGATCCAACAAAATAACGGGCATTCATTCCAAAAAGACTTTTTCACGGCTTAGGTAAATTCCAGATTCCTTATGATTTTAGTGTAGCTTTTAGAATTAAAAAGAAATTAAAAAAGTGGGCTATTATTACTAAATTTGTATTGACATTGAATTAACTCCAATATTTTAAATTCTATCTTATAATAATTGTTGTTGCATAGATTTTTATAAGAGCATTTTAATTAAGTTTTATGCAACGGTTAGCTAGGAAGAATTATAACTCACTATGACAATGATGATGCAAAAATATCCAGAAGAATCGGCTTGACATGGACAAGCTATAAGTATAGAAATCTGTTTAGATAATAATAATAAATTCTTCATTTCCGTTTTATACATGTCCATAGTAACAATTATTCTGATAAAGCAAAGAAAACGAGTCTTCAATAGCCAATAAAGGTTAGAGCGAAGACTCTGTCAAGCTCTGGTACACAATACATGTTTTTTTATATGAGGAAAATAAATAAATAAAGTATAAATACATGAGTTAAAAAGAGCTTAAAGCATTCGCATTTAAATATCTAAAATAATACAAATGATGATAATCGTTCTCTCAAACAGAACAGTAGAATCATAAACAACTATTACATTACTTTAAGGCTGTAAGACCTGGTTTCATTGTTTTCAATGTTGCTCAAAATACTCATTATCAAATATTACCCGTCAAATAAAAATAAGCTTATTAATTATATTAAGCTTATTAATTATATTAAGCTTATTAATTATATTAAGATCTTCTGTAAACATTGAAGAAAAAAAAAGAAACTGTGGACTTATGCCACAGAATCCTGGATACTAACTAACCGGAGAATAAAAACACTAAGGATAGTCATACGATCTATGAAGAGAAGTATCTTTAAAGTTAGGAAACGATATAAGAAAAATAAAGACTTGCTCCAGAAAAATACAGCAATTGATGATATAGCAAGAGGTATTGCAATAAGGAAGTGGAAATGGTCAGGCCATATAGCCCCAACTCAGGACAATAGATGGACCAAGAAGATTCTTGTACGGTGCCCTAGAGACCACAAAAGAAAAAAAGGAAAACCGAGGAAAAGATGGGCCTCTGAATTCAGGAAGATATGTGGGGGAGCAACCTGGATGAGAGTGGCCAATCAGGGAACTGAGTGGAGGAGAATGACTGAGGTACACTGTCAAGTGTGCATCCACCCTCCTAAATATTGTAACTCTATTATTTAATTATAAATTTTTTATTTAAGTACTACAAATCTATTATTTAATTATAAATTTTTTATTTATGTACTACAAATCTATTATTTAATTATACATTTTTTATTTAAGTACTACAAATCTATTATTTAATTATACATTTTTTATTTAAGTACTAAAAATCTATTATTAAACCATTGACTATTAATTAATAAATGGTAACTAATAATCACAATTTGTAATGTTATGAAATCTAAACTTATTTTTTAAATAAATATAATGTTAAATTTAGAATTAGGTTTTAAGTATGTGTTCACTGTAAATAATTTTTATACAAAGAATGTTTTCGAAAATTGAAAAATGTCAATGATATATTTTAAGAACTATTTTAAAAAAATGCGTAAACTGGAAATTCTGCTTCTATGAGATATTACAGCTATTAGGCTGATTTACATGGAAAATAACTTTGTAGAAATATAACCATATAAATGCAAATATATTTGAATAATAACAACGGTTATTTACCGAAATTCGGGTATTCTAATAGTGGAACTTTTAACTTATAATGAATTCTTATAAGGAACTAGACAAATTGACCAAAGCGAGTGTATCAGAGCCCACAATGTATTAGACCAGATTGCATGATGTTTGAGATAATGCAATAAGTGGTCCAGTAGAATAAAAAGTAGTGAAGGCGGTAGTTGCACCTGACATCATGGTGGATTAAGCCGATAGAGGCTAGTAAGCTATAGTTCTAGTCCCCTTTACAGAACATAGGAGGGGTGTTTTGAACAGGTTTATTATGCTTGTTGGTGCAGACACCAACAAGAAAGACCTTTCTCCCCGCCCCTGATACATTTTTTCAAGAAATTTCCGTCAGTACACAATGACCTAAACGTTCATTTTGAGATTTTTCCCTTAATCACAAAATCTTTGTCCAGTAATCCTAATAGTGAAGTTTGAGAAACTCTCTGTACAAACAAATGTATCTTTATCATCTAATCAAACTTGTACAACGACTTCCCTTTTTTTTATTGTGGTAACCTTCCACTTAGTGTGAAGTGTCAGCTTCCTAGGAACTTAATACAAATATAACAACTTGATTATGAAATCTTATCTATACCATCTTACTTCATAATGTATATACCTCAGTTTGCCTTTTTCTACAACTTAATGACAATTTAATAAATCATTTATATAATCAAGTAGTGTCCCGACGACACACCTCGAAATGATTTGTTATTGCTAAATTAAGGCAACCACATTTATTCCAATAAAAATAATGGCTTGTTTTGATTTGTTGGTCTTCAAATAGATATAATAATAGCTTATCTAAATTAAGTTAATTAATTTGACTTTTTTTCTAAATATAAAATTAAGCCTGTTGTCGCGGGCCTTTGGGCTCGAATATAATAAAATACTCGTATATATAATAAAATAAACATAATTAATTATTATCAGTACTCACACAGTTTATTTTGAATAATATTATTCTAATTAGATCATATAATATTATAAATAAATTACATATATACAATATACATATACATCTTTCAAAATCAAGTTATTATTTAAAGTTTAATGTAACCATTCTTTTTTTAAAATTGTTTTACTTGATACTCTATTATTAAAAGTTTTTGTCAATTATATAAACTGTTCTTAAATTTAAAGAAAAGAAAATATGTGATATCAGTTTATATAATAGGATAAATATTAAATATTACGAATTGGAATTGAATATTTTACGATTTTGGTAGTATTCGTACTACGGAACGATTAAATTTTAATTTAAATCAAATTATAATTATTATTAATTACGGGAAACAGACAGAGAAAAATAGACTCCAGCGCGGGGATTTGAACCATCGGCGCTCTAACCAACTAAGCTACGCAGGAGATTGAATTTCTCTGACGTTAATGATACCTTGACCCGAAAGCGTCAAGCGAATTAGAGCGCAATACTGGAAATATAGAGGCCGGTGGTTCAAATCCCCGCGCTGGAGTCTATTTTTCTCTGTCTGTTTCCCGTAGTTAATAATTATTATAATTTGATTTAAATTAAAAAAGAATTGGAATTGTTATTTTAGGAAATATGAAGATACCCAGGTGTGGGCGAAATGTAATCATTATTATTTCATTTTTAAAAAAGTACCTAATGTTTTTGTTTCTAAGGTTTCGTAAATCATCGTGGAAAACCTTATGCCGATGGTGATGTCTCTCCGTCCGTCGTACTTTGGTTCTTCTCCCTCGAACTGTTCACGCTAGAGTTGAAATTTGAAAAAATCGCGTAGCTTTTGGACCCACACAATAGGAAAAATATTGATAAGGTCAACATTTAATATGCACATGCGTAATGCACAAAAATGTGCTAAGCTTAATTTTTTTTTTAATTTTTGAGAGGGGTATCAAATGAAGGCTATTAACGAGTAGTTTAGAAACATGAGTATTGCGCTTTTTACCACCAAAATTTATCCCAATAAATGTCCCCCCCCCCCTCCCTCAACCACCCTATAACGGCTAGTCCTGAAATTATGAAATAATTCATGCTAATATCATATGGTCGGGCGATGAAAATTTCCAAAAAAAAAAAAAATAATAATTTGACTTTTCGTTGTTACCGATAAAAAACATTGTGACCCCCGGGGAATCGAACCAGGGACCCCATACTCTACTCTCAAAGGTCATAAAGGTGACATTTTGAGTAATTCTTTTTATTAGTTGGTCTCATTAAAAATCTTAAGCTGACTATATACTTGAAGGTGCACCTAACAGGTAATATCGTCATGCATACCGCGGTTATTATAGCACGCACGCGCTCTGGTATACCTGTCAGGTAAACGGAGGAACTGGAGGTAAACCTGTCACATCTACCGCAGTTGCAGTTATGATACCACTGACACGCTCCGGTTTACCTGTCAGGTATACCGCAACTTATAATATGACTGGCTTATCCTAGATTCTGTAATAATGCGAGATTCTCTCAACTGTTCCAATTTTTTTAATGTAATCGAAATCAAATATATGTTGATAAAACAAAATCTAAAATACCCGTAAACTTTTAATTATTACCATATTGCTTCGAATATAAGACCAACTTTTTTCCCCGCTTTTGCATCTGTGGCGGCTTCGACGCACCTGTATTTATTATATTTTTATTTTGGTTTTGACGCAGAGTTTTGTTCTGACAGTTGATTTATATTTATTTATTCTAATAAAGAATTCGTTAGTTTTTCTTGTCAAGTTAACGTTGTCTGCTACGTGCCTTTAGTGGTGACCCCTCCTACGAACACGCTAAGAAACCGAGTCAACTGCGAAGACTGGATACTTTTTGTAAGTTTGGAATTGATTATCGAAAATAATTTAATATGACGGATTCAGAAGAATATAAAATGACAGCACTAAATAATTCGGCGATTACGAATCTCAACAACTTGACCACGAACTTATTAACAACGCAAGAACTCAACAGAGTATCTGTGAAAGTTCCTCCTCTCTGGAAGACTCGTCCACTACCATGGTTCCTTCAATTAGAGTCCCAGTTCGTTACAGCCGGGATCTCAAACGAAGCTACTAAATTTCACACTGTGGTCGGGTCTCTAGAAAGGGACGTTCAAGTGCATGTAGCAGATATCGTCGCCTCTCCACCATCTCACGAACCCTACCAATCTCTAAAAACTAGACTTATCCAATCTTTTACCGTTTCCGAAGAACAACAAATCCGAAAATTATTAACCAACATGGACTTAGGAGACAGCAAGCCAAGTCATCACCTACGTGAAATGCGTGAATTAGCTAACAACAAAGTTAGCGACCAGTTCTTACGGACATTGTGGCTCCAGCGCATGCCTGCTCAGGTGCAGATTAGAACCTGACTTAAATAAATTATCGTTGCTCGCGGACAAAATAATAGAGGTGACTAACAACAATCTAGTTAATACTGTTAAAAAATCAAGCTCTTGTGCACCCACCCCACCCACTAATTCAGACAGCTCCCTTCATGATCAAGTACAGTCTTTGACTTAACAAATAAAAGAGTTAGCATCGACAATCAATGAAGGTCGCTCTAGGAGCAATTCTAAAATTCGTTGCCGTAGCTGTTCAAGAGAACGATCAAACTCGAACTACCGTACCGATAGTGAAAGTTGTTTTTGCTGGTATCACGAGACATTTGGAAACAAGGCACGAAAGTTTACGGAGCTCATTCAAAAAACAAAAAACTAACATGCCCGTCACTTGCGGCAGTGAACCAAAAGGGCAAATCATATACTCATGCATATAGCCGCTTAAGTATCACTGACAGGACAACACAGGTGCCGACTTGTCCGTGATACCTATCAACCGAATCGGAAGTAGAACACCAGATCCAGCCTTCCGTATTTTTGCAGCCAACGGTTCGGGAATCCGTACATTCGGGGAAGTGTGTCTTACTGTCAACCTCGGACTACGCCGTAATTTTTCTTGGAGTTTCATTGTTGCCGATGTGACACAACCAATCCTCGGTGCGGATTTCCTAGGTCATTATGGCCTTACTATCGATTTAAAGCGACAACAGATAATCGATGGGCTCTCACACATCTCATCAGGTGTCACAACATCTCAGGGTGAGCCAGTTGTTATTAGAGCAATGCAAGAAAACAGCATTTATTATAACCTGCTCAAAACATCATTTCCAAAAATCATAAAGGATCTCCTCCCAGCCGAAGTGAAACATACCACAACTCATCACATTCAAACAGTTGGACCACCTGTCGTATGTAAAGCTCGCCGGCTAGCACCAAAGAAGCTCGAAGACTCAAAAAAGGAATTTGAAGAAATTATCGCTCAGCAAATATGCCGACCATCCAATAGCAACTGGGCCAGCCCCTTGCACATGGTCAAGAAGAAAAATGGAGACTGGCGGCCATGCGGAGATTTTCGGGGTCTCAACAGCAATACTATCCCTGATAGGTACCCGTTGCCACATATTCATGACGTCACACACGTTCTTTCGGGAAAATCAATTTTCTCTACTCTCGACTTAACTAAGGCATACCATTAGATTCCAGTAGAGCCTTGTGACATTCCAAAGACCGCAGTAATTACTCCATTTGGCCTCTTCGAATTTGTAAGAATGCCATTTGGACTCCGGAACTCCGGACAAACGTTCCAAATATTTATACATACAGTACTTCGTGGTCTAGAATTCTTGTTTATTTACTTAGACGACGTTCTTGTGGCCTCTAAGTCACCAGAAGAGCATATAGATCACCTGAAACAAGTTTTTCAACGCCTAGAAGCATATGGAATTGCCCTTAACGCTTCCAAGTGTGTTTTTGGTAAAGAAAGTGTTACTTTTCTAGGCTACCAAATCTCAAAGAGCGGATTGACACCAATTCCAGAACGCGTCCAAGCCATTAAAGATTTAAAAAAAACCAGAAACGGTACAGGAGGTTCGTAGATTTTTAGCACTAATAAACTATTATCATCAGTTCATTCCACAAATCTCGAATCATCAGTCCCCTCTCACAGATCTGATTAAAGGGTCTAAGAAAAAGAATGAAACCAGTAAAGTCAATTGGTCGCCGTCTACGGAAAAAGCTTTCGACGACTGTATAAGTGCTCTTGCTTATGCCACTGCTCTTACATTTCCTAAATCAGAGGGGCAGCTTGTTTTAGTAACAGATGCGTCGGACGAAGCAATCGGTGCAGCTCTCCATCAAATTGAAAAATCAGAAACAAAACCTCTCGGTTTCTTCTCTACTAAACTCAACGAAGCTCAACAACGTTATAGTACATACGACAGAGAGCTCATTACCTCCGTGCTCAAGTTACCGATATTTGTTAACATGTATCGACAGGTACACTCGATGGCCAGAGGTCATTCCAATTCAGGACATACTACAAATCTATTATTTAATTATACATTTTTTATTTAAGTACTACAAATCTATTATTTAATTATACATTTTTTATTTAAGTACTACAAATCTATTATTTAATTATAAATTTTTTATTTATGTACTACAAATCTATTATTTAATTATACATTTTTTATTTAAGTACTACAAATCTATTATTTAATTATACATTTTTTATTTAAGTACTAAAAATCTATTATTAAACCATTGACTATTAATTAATAAATGGTAACTAATAATCACAATTTGTAATGTTATGAAATCTAAACTTATTTTTTAAATAAATATAATGTTAAATTTAGAATTAGGTTTTAAGTATGTGTTCACTGTAAATAATTTTTATACAAAGAATGTTTTCGAAAATTGAAAAATGTCAATGATATATTTTAAGAACTATTTTAAAAAAATGCGTAAACTGGAAATTCTGCTTCTATGAGATATTACAGCTATTAGGCTGATTTACATGGAAAATAACTTTGTAGAAATATAACCATATAAATGCAAATATATTTGAATAATAACAACGGTTATTTACCGAAATTCGGGTATTCTAATAGTGGAACTTTTAACTTATAATGAATTCTTATAAGGAACTAGACAAATTGACCAAAGCGAGTGTATCAGAGCCCACAATGTATTAGACCAGATTGCATGATGTTTGAGATAATGCAATAAGTGGTCCAGTAGAATAAAAAGTAGTGAAGGCGGTAGTTGCACCTGACATCATGGTGGATTAAGCCGATAGAGGCTAGTAAGCTATAGTTCTAGTCCCCTTTACAGAACATAGGAGGGGTGTTTTGAACAGGTTTATTATGCTTGTTGGTGCAGACACCAACAAGAAAGACCTTTCTCCCCGCCCCTGATACATTTTTTCAAGAAATTTCCGTCAGTACACAATGACCTAAACGTTCATTTTGAGATTTTTCCCTTAATCACAAAATCTTTGTCCAGTAATCCTAATAGTGAAGTTTGAGAAACTCTCTGTACAAACAAATGTATCTTTATCATCTAATCAAACTTGTACAACGACTTCCCTTTTTTTTATTGTGGTAACCTTCCACTTAGTGTGAAGTGTCAGCTTCCTAGGAACTTAATACAAATATAACAACTTGATTATGAAATCTTATCTATACCATCTTACTTCATAATGTATATACCTCAGTTTGCCTTTTTCTACAACTTAATGACAATTTAATAAATCATTTATATAATCAAGTAGTGTCCCGACGACACACCTCGAAATGATTTGTTATTGCTAAATTAAGGCAACCACATTTATTCCAATAAAAATAATGGCTTGTTTTGATTTGTTGGTCTTCAAATAGATATAATAATAGCTTATCTAAATTAAGTTAATTAATTTGACTTTTTTTCTAAATATAAAATTAAGCCTGTTGTCGCGGGCCTTTGGGCTCGAATATAATAAAATACTCGTATATATAATAAAATAAACATAATTAATTATTATCAGTACTCACACAGTTTATTTTGAATAATATTATTCTAATTAGATCATATAATATTATAAATAAATTACATATATACAATATACATATACATCTTTCAAAATCAAGTTATTATTTAAAGTTTAATGTAACCATTCTTTTTTTAAAATTGTTTTACTTGATACTCTATTATTAAAAGTTTTTGTCAATTATATAAACTGTTCTTAAATTTAAAGAAAAGAAAATATGTGATATCAGTTTATATAATAGGATAAATATTAAATATTACGAATTGGAATTGAATATTTTACGATTTTGGTAGTATTCGTACTACGGAACGATTAAATTTTAATTTAAATCAAATTATAATTATTATTAATTACGGGAAACAGACAGAGAAAAATAGACTCCAGCGCGGGGATTTGAACCATCGGCGCTCTAACCAACTAAGCTACGCAGGAGATTGAATTTCTCTGACGTTAATGATACCTTGACCCGAAAGCGTCAAGCGAATTAGAGCGCAATACTGGAAATATAGAGGCCGGTGGTTCAAATCCCCGCGCTGGAGTCTATTTTTCTCTGTCTGTTTCCCGTAGTTAATAATTATTATAATTTGATTTAAATTAAAAAAGAATTGGAATTGTTATTTTAGGAAATATGAAGATACCCAGGTGTGGGCGAAATGTAATCATTATTATTTCATTTTTAAAAAAGTACCTAATGTTTTTGTTTCTAAGGTTTCGTAAATCATCGTGGAAAACCTTATGCCGATGGTGATGTCTCTCCGTCCGTCGTACTTTGGTTCTTCTCCCTCGAACTGTTCACGCTAGAGTTGAAATTTGAAAAAATCGCGTAGCTTTTGGACCCACACAATAGGAAAAATATTGATAAGGTCAACATTTAATATGCACATGCGTAATGCACAAAAATGTGCTAAGCTTAATTTTTTTTTTAATTTTTGAGAGGGGTATCAAATGAAGGCTATTAACGAGTAGTTTAGAAACATGAGTATTGCGCTTTTTACCACCAAAATTTATCCCAATAAATGTCCCCCCCCCCTCCCTCAACCACCCTATAACGGCTAGTCCTGAAATTATGAAATAATTCATGCTAATATCATATGGTCGGGCGATGAAAATTTCCAAAAAAAAAAAAAATAATAATTTGACTTTTCGTTGTTACCGATAAAAAACATTGTGACCCCCGGGGAATCGAACCAGGGACCCCATACTCTACTCTCAAAGGTCATAAAGGTGACATTTTGAGTAATTCTTTTTATTAGTTGGTCTCATTAAAAATCTTAAGCTGACTATATACTTGAAGGTGCACCTAACAGGTAATATCGTCATGCATACCGCGGTTATTATAGCACGCACGCGCTCTGGTATACCTGTCAGGTAAACGGAGGAACTGGAGGTAAACCTGTCACATCTACCGCAGTTGCAGTTATGATACCACTGACACGCTCCGGTTTACCTGTCAGGTATACCGCAACTTATAATATGACTGGCTTATCCTAGATTCTGTAATAATGCGAGATTCTCTCAACTGTTCCAATTTTTTTAATGTAATCGAAATCAAATATATGTTGATAAAACAAAATCTAAAATACCCGTAAACTTTTAATTATTACCATATTGCTTCGAATATAAGACCAACTTTTTTCCCCGCTTTTGCATCTGTGGCGGCTTCGACGCACCTGTATTTATTATATTTTTATTTTGGTTTTGACGCAGAGTTTTGTTCTGACAGTTGATTTATATTTATTTATTCTAATAAAGAATTCGTTAGTTTTTCTTGTCAAGTTAACGTTGTCTGCTACGTGCCTTTAGTGGTGACCCCTCCTACGAACACGCTAAGAAACCGAGTCAACTGCGAAGACTGGATACTTTTTGTAAGTTTGGAATTGATTATCGAAAATAATTTAATATGACGGATTCAGAAGAATATAAAATGACAGCACTAAATAATTCGGCGATTACGAATCTCAACAACTTGACCACGAACTTATTAACAACGCAAGAACTCAACAGAGTATCTGTGAAAGTTCCTCCTCTCTGGAAGACTCGTCCACTACCATGGTTCCTTCAATTAGAGTCCCAGTTCGTTACAGCCGGGATCTCAAACGAAGCTACTAAATTTCACACTGTGGTCGGGTCTCTAGAAAGGGACGTTCAAGTGCATGTAGCAGATATCGTCGCCTCTC
Organism: Gerris lacustris; assembly: GCA_951217055.1. Taxonomy (NCBI): domain Eukaryota; kingdom Metazoa; phylum Arthropoda; class Insecta; order Hemiptera; family Gerridae; genus Gerris; species Gerris lacustris. The sequence continues at coordinate 16,024,298 of OX578285.1, forward strand.
CACCATCTCACGAACCCTACCAATCTCTAAAAACTAGACTTATCCAATCTTTTACCGTTTCCGAAGAACAACAAATCCGAAAATTATTAACCAACATGGACTTAGGAGACAGCAAGCCAAGTCATCACCTACGTGAAATGCGTGAATTAGCTAACAACAAAGTTAGCGACCAGTTCTTACGGACATTGTGGCTCCAGCGCATGCCTGCTCAGGTGCAGATTAGAACCTGACTTAAATAAATTATCGTTGCTCGCGGACAAAATAATAGAGGTGACTAACAACAATCTAGTTAATACTGTTAAAAAATCAAGCTCTTGTGCACCCACCCCACCCACTAATTCAGACAGCTCCCTTCATGATCAAGTACAGTCTTTGACTTAACAAATAAAAGAGTTAGCATCGACAATCAATGAAGGTCGCTCTAGGAGCAATTCTAAAATTCGTTGCCGTAGCTGTTCAAGAGAACGATCAAACTCGAACTACCGTACCGATAGTGAAAGTTGTTTTTGCTGGTATCACGAGACATTTGGAAACAAGGCACGAAAGTTTACGGAGCTCATTCAAAAAACAAAAAACTAACATGCCCGTCACTTGCGGCAGTGAACCAAAAGGGCAAATCATATACTCATGCATATAGCCGCTTAAGTATCACTGACAGGACAACACAGGTGCCGACTTGTCCGTGATACCTATCAACCGAATCGGAAGTAGAACACCAGATCCAGCCTTCCGTATTTTTGCAGCCAACGGTTCGGGAATCCGTACATTCGGGGAAGTGTGTCTTACTGTCAACCTCGGACTACGCCGTAATTTTTCTTGGAGTTTCATTGTTGCCGATGTGACACAACCAATCCTCGGTGCGGATTTCCTAGGTCATTATGGCCTTACTATCGATTTAAAGCGACAACAGATAATCGATGGGCTCTCACACATCTCATCAGGTGTCACAACATCTCAGGGTGAGCCAGTTGTTATTAGAGCAATGCAAGAAAACAGCATTTATTATAACCTGCTCAAAACATCATTTCCAAAAATCATAAAGGATCTCCTCCCAGCCGAAGTGAAACATACCACAACTCATCACATTCAAACAGTTGGACCACCTGTCGTATGTAAAGCTCGCCGGCTAGCACCAAAGAAGCTCGAAGACTCAAAAAAGGAATTTGAAGAAATTATCGCTCAGCAAATATGCCGACCATCCAATAGCAACTGGGCCAGCCCCTTGCACATGGTCAAGAAGAAAAATGGAGACTGGCGGCCATGCGGAGATTTTCGGGGTCTCAACAGCAATACTATCCCTGATAGGTACCCGTTGCCACATATTCATGACGTCACACACGTTCTTTCGGGAAAATCAATTTTCTCTACTCTCGACTTAACTAAGGCATACCATTAGATTCCAGTAGAGCCTTGTGACATTCCAAAGACCGCAGTAATTACTCCATTTGGCCTCTTCGAATTTGTAAGAATGCCATTTGGACTCCGGAACTCCGGACAAACGTTCCAAATATTTATACATACAGTACTTCGTGGTCTAGAATTCTTGTTTATTTACTTAGACGACGTTCTTGTGGCCTCTAAGTCACCAGAAGAGCATATAGATCACCTGAAACAAGTTTTTCAACGCCTAGAAGCATATGGAATTGCCCTTAACGCTTCCAAGTGTGTTTTTGGTAAAGAAAGTGTTACTTTTCTAGGCTACCAAATCTCAAAGAGCGGATTGACACCAATTCCAGAACGCGTCCAAGCCATTAAAGATTTAAAAAAAACCAGAAACGGTACAGGAGGTTCGTAGATTTTTAGCACTAATAAACTATTATCATCAGTTCATTCCACAAATCTCGAATCATCAGTCCCCTCTCACAGATCTGATTAAAGGGTCTAAGAAAAAGAATGAAACCAGTAAAGTCAATTGGTCGCCGTCTACGGAAAAAGCTTTCGACGACTGTATAAGTGCTCTTGCTTATGCCACTGCTCTTACATTTCCTAAATCAGAGGGGCAGCTTGTTTTAGTAACAGATGCGTCGGACGAAGCAATCGGTGCAGCTCTCCATCAAATTGAAAAATCAGAAACAAAACCTCTCGGTTTCTTCTCTACTAAACTCAACGAAGCTCAACAACGTTATAGTACATACGACAGAGAGCTCATTACCTCCGTGCTCAAGTTACCGATATTTGTTAACATGTATCGACAGGTACACTCGATGGCCAGAGGTCATTCCAATTCAGGACATCACCGCCGATACGGTAGCGAAATCGTTTTTTTGCTCACTGGATTGCGCGGATTTTGGAACATCCCGAAATATTGTCAGCGACCAAGGACGGCTATTTGAGTCGCAACTCTTTCAATCTCTGGCCAAACTCCTCGGAAGCAAGAAGGTACGAACAACCGCCTATCATCCCGAATCCAACGGCATGATCGAGCGGGTGCACCGGCAATTAAAAGCAGCGATCAAATGCCACGAAGCATCAAATTGGCTCGACGTTTTGCCTTCAGTGTTACTGGGAATGCGGGCTGTACTAAAAGAAGTCCTCAAATGTAGCCCAGCAGAGCTGGTATACGGAAAAGTGCTTCGCTTACCTTGTGATTTAATCGTACCAAATAAAGAAGTTCCACCCGACGAGTTTTGCCAACGACTAAAACAATCTATGGAAAATATGAGGCCAGTTTCAGCGTCTAGACACACATCTAAAAGACAAATATTTATCCATAAAGACCTGAGCATGTGTTCTCACGTTTTCCTTAGGGACGATTCAGTCCGAAAGCCCCTGCAACAACCATACTCCGGACCATATGTTGTAAAACATCGCAATAAAAAGACGATTACAATTATTGTTGCCGGAAAAGAGAAGGTCGTCTCTCGTGTAAAACCAGCCTATATACTAACCGATGCTAAAGACAACCCTACACCCACAGCCAAACCTAAAAAGAGGGTCCATTTCAGGCTGTAAAGGAGCTCCGCTTAAGAGGAGGGGGAATCCTGTGGCGGCTTCGACACACCTGTATTTATTATATTTTTATTTTGGTTTTGACGCAGAGTTTTGTTCTGACAGTTGATTTATATTTATTTATTCTAATAAAGAATTCGTTAGTTTTTCTTGTCAAGTTAACGTTGTCTGCTATGTGCCTTTACATCACAAAAAACGGGATGCGTCTTATATTCGAGGTGCGTCTTATAATTAATGTATTCAAGTGCAACATATCTAACAACCTGTGTGCACAACCTTTTATCTACGAACTTCTCTTTCAAAAATGACGCTAAGATCTTATTTTTAGGGTTTCGTTGGTAAAACCAAAAAAAAAAAACTTCTTGCATACGAGTCTGCAAGGCAGTGAGACATTTTCATGTAACGAACGCTTTATGTAACGCATTTTAGTGTCATTTTTTTACTATCGCTTTTTTAGTGTCGTTTTTTTGGTAACGCTTTTTGGTGTCGTTTTTTGGTAACGCCTTTTTGAGTTTATGAACCAAAGTAAAGACATGAAAATGTCAAAAAATTCGAGCGTGCAGATTTTTGCGTTTGTAAATTTGGAATTAAATCGAACATATGTTGTGCACGAAAGTAGAAAGTACTTTACCAGTTTATTAAGAAGTAATCTTTTAGCTTCTTCACCCATTTTTTTATAATAAATGCAAAAAATTATAGTATAAAAAAAATAAAAATTAATAAAGTAAAAAATAAATTTTATGTATGTAAGTTTATTAAGAATAAAAGTTTAAGGTTTGTGACGTTTTTCCGGTGCAAATCGGAGCAGTAGAACTGAAGTTATAGTTGGGGGGGGGGGGGGGGGACGCCGCTTGGGCGCGCGAGCGACTGCTGGATCGGTAGCAAGCGAGAAGCGAAAAGAGTGAGACGTGGGGCAGGTAGCCGATCTGGAGGGGAGGGGTAGGTAGCGCGGTAGGGGGAGACCCTATACCGAATGCGGGCAGACTTGATTGCCTACCTCCTATATCCTCCTAACTCCTTATTACACGTGTAATACTTTTTGGTCTAGAGTTTTAGTAACGCTTTTCGAGTTTATGCAGCATAGCCAAGATATGAAAATGTCAAAAAGAAACTCTTATAGTTTCGTTTCTGTGTCTGTCTGTCACTCTGTACGGTTCCAGTGTTTAACTTTTAACGCCATTTTGTCGTCGGTAAAAGGGGTTCCGTTGTACCTATTTATTTCTTGTTGGCATCAAAATTTAATTTTCAAAATCAAACCTTGTTATTTCTCTGCTAGCATGGCGTTTGTCTTGCATCTAAATAAAGATTCAATATTCCAACAATATCCATGGTAGACTGCCTAAATTTGACGTCTGAACAAGTTGTTAAAACAGAGAACGCAAGATATTTCCTTTGAAACAGAGTGCGTCTTATATTCGATGCATTATTTTCGCCCCCGAACTTTTAGATCGAAAATCGGGATAGGTCTTGTATTGGCGGGAGTCTTATATTCGATGGAAGACTGTAGATTAGCAGAAACATGTACAAGTAACTTTAAAATAAAAAAAAAAACCAACAAATGTTTTGACAATTTTAGGGTTAACAATCGAAACAGTATGGTTACCGCTCGGAATATTTGTGAAACATGTCTCACTGATACTCTCTCGGATTAGAACATACCAGATATGTCGGTGTTTAGACCTAGGTTTCAGTAACATGTCTTACCCTTACCTCTCTGGGATTTGAACTCACCAGATATGTCAGTGTTTAGACCTAAGTTTCAGTGTGAAACATGTCTCACCTCTCTCGGATTAGAACATACCAGATATGTCAGTGTTTAGACCTAGGTTTCAGTGTGAAACATGTCTCACCTCTCTAGGATTGGAACATACCAGATATGTTAGTGTTTAGACCTAGATTCTAGTGTGAAACAAGTCTCACCTCTCTGGGATTGGAACATACCAGATATGTCAGTTTTTAGACCTAGGTTCTAGTGTGAAACATGTCTCACCTCTCTGGGATAGGAACATACCAGATATGTCAATGTTTAGACCTAGGTTTCAGTGTGAAACATGTCTCACCTCTCTCGGATTGGAACATACCAGATATGTCAGTGTTTAGACCTAGGTTCTAGTGTGAAACATGTCTCACCTCTCTGGGATAGGAACATACCAGATATGTCAATGTTTAGACCTAGGTTTCAGTGTGAAACATGTCTCACCTCTCTAGGATTGGAACATACCAGATATGTCAGTGTTTAGACCTAGGTTCTAGTGTGAAACATGTCTCACCTCTCTGGGATAGGAACATACCAGATATGTCAATGTTTAGACCTAGGTTTCAGTGTGAAACATGTCTCACCTCTCTCGGATTAGAACATACCAGATATGTCAGTGTTTAGACCTAGGTTTCAGTGTGAAACATGTCTCACCTCTCTAGGATTGGAACATACCAGATATGTTAGTGTTTAGACCTAGGTTCTAGTGTGAAACATGTCTCACCTCTCTGGGATTGGAACATACCAGATATGTCAGTGTTTAGACCTAAGTTTCAGTGTGGAACATGTCTCACCTCTCTCGGATTAGAACATACCAGATATGTCAGTGTTTAGACCTAGGTTTCAGTGTGAAACATGTCTCACCTCTCTAGGATTGGAACATACCAGATATGTTAGTGTTTAGACCTAGGTTCTAGTGTGAAACATGTCTCACCTCTCTGGGATTGGAACATACCAGATATGTCAGTGTTTAGACCTAGGTTTCAGTGTGAAACATGTTTCACCTCTCTAGGATTGGAACATACCAGATATGTTAGTGTTTAGACCTAGATTCTAGTGTGAAACAAGTCTCACCTCTCTGGGATTGGAACATACCAGATATGTCAGTTTTTAGACCTAGGTTCTAGTGTGAAACATGTCTCACCTCTCTGGGATAGGAACATACCAGATATGTCAATGTTTAGACCTAGGTTTCAGTGTGAAACATGTCTCACCTCTCTCGGATTGGAACATACCAGATATGTCAGTGTTTAGACCTAGGTTCTAGTGTGAAACATGTCTCACCTCTCTGGGATAGGAACATACCAGATATGTCAATGTTTAGACCTAGGTTTCAGTGTGAAACATGTCTCACCTCTCTAGGATTGGAACATACCAGATATGTCAGTGTTTAGACCTAGGTTCTAGTGTGAAACATGTCTCACCTCTCTGGGATAGGAACATACCAGATATGTCAATGTTTAGACCTAGGTTTCAGTGTGAAACATGTCTCACCTCTCTCGGATTAGAACATACCAGATATGTCAGTGTTTAGACCTAGGTTTCAGTGTGAAACATGTCTCACCTCTCTAGGATTGGAACATACCAGATATGTTAGTGTTTAGACCTAGGTTCTAGTGTGAAACATGTCTCACCTCTCTGGGATTGGAACATACCAGATATGTCAGTGTTTAGACCTAAGTTTCAGTGTGGAACATGTCTCACCTCTCTCGGATTAGAACATACCAGATATGTCAGTGTTTAGACCTAGGTTTCAGTGTGAAACATGTGTCACCTCTCTAGGATTGGAACATACCAGATATGTTAGTGTTTAGACCTAGGTTCTAGTGTGAAACATGTCTCACCTCTCTGGGATTGGAACATACCAGATATGTCAGTGTTTAGACCTAGGTTTCAGTGTGAAACATGTTTCACCTCTCTAGGATTGGAACATACCAGATATGTTAGTGTTTAGACCTAGTTTCTAGTGTGAAACATGTCTCACCTTTCTGGGATTGGAACATACCAGATATGTCAGTGTTTAGACCTAGGTTTCAGTGTGAAACATGTTTCACCTCTCTAGGATTGGAACATACCAGATATGTTAGTGTTTAGACCTAGGTTCTATTGTGAAACATGTCTCACCTTTCTGGGATATGAACATACTAGATATGTCAGTGTTTAGACCTAGGTTTTAGGAGCGATGTTGCGAGTATACTAACCACGAATAAGGGGACAGCCAGAACGGTCCCCTTATTCGTTATCCTTCTATAATTAAAAATTTCCACAGTTTATTTATATTTAAAATACTTTAATTTTCATTTTAATTGAAATTGATTATTTGAATATAATTTTTACTTTCATCTAGTTCAGATGATCGTTGATCTATTGTATTTTATTCTGTTTTAATTGTTCTAGTTGCTATTTTGCTATTTTTTTTTTTTTTTTTTTTTTTTTTTTTTTTTTTTTTTTTTTTTACTAGTATATATAAAGAACCATTAAGTCTGTGGCTTAATTTTATATTTAAAAAAAAAAGGAAATTTAACTAAATTAATTAAGATACCTATTATTATATCTATTTGAAGACCAACACATCAAAACAAACATTTATTGGAATAAAAATGTAGTCGCAATAAAAAAATTTCTCGGCGAGTCGCCACCGTCGGGACACTACTCGATTATATAAATGATAGGATACAATTTTATTCTAAATCTGTTTGATTTTTTTTTTACTGAGAAATTGTACTCTTGATTGCACCTTTTCTTATTTAATTGTTTATCATTAGTAAACTCATAAACAATAAAGATAGTTTAAATCTAACTAAAAAAATTATTGAATATTTGTTATTGTGATGTATATCAGAAATATTCATTCACAATTTTGATGAATTATTATTTTACAGGAAATATGTAAATGCTGTCACCGATTCTTGGTCAGACCAAAATGTAACATCTCTTCCTAAATTCAAGTAGTGTAATGTGTAATTATCGTATTTTATTCGGTATTTTTTTTTAACCATCCACTTCCATGGTCGCTTACTTCTGTTCGCCTTTTCGTCATTTCAAATCCGTCGATTGTGGAAGCCCGGAATACGACGTCGCCGCCTGAGTAGACGGAAGGAACGGGCAGGTAGGAGCGGTGCCTCGGGCTCCATTACGTGGGGTTTATTTAAAAGGCAAGTAATGCCAAGGAGGTTGGAGTTTTTGAAGGAAGTTAAGGCGAAAAGAATATAGCGGTAGAGACTACGCTAGACTCTTCCTGGTAAGGGAGACTGACTGGTGACTGGTTGCGCGCTCTGGTGGTGCCGGGTTTCTAGAGGAGCTCCCGACTCCCGGCTTCAGTCTTAGTCAACGTATAGTCGCTGAGCCGTCAGCTTGCTCCTTGGCCCCTGCGTATTCCCCACACTGTTGACATATCGCATGACATGTGTAGTTGACCGATCTCAGTCCCACCGATAACCGCGTACAACGAATCTTCCTGTGCCCATGTGTGTGTTGTGCCAGCCCCATCATAATATACGGGATTATTTGATACTTGTCATACCGTCTTTCTGATCTCTATTATTATCTTTTAGGTAAGTTTATACTTATACGTTTCTATTGTTTACATAAACATTATTAAATTAAACATTTTTTCTTTTCATTTATTAGGTATTTATTTCATAACTATAATTTTTTTTATCCATGCATGATTGGTTAATTATAATAAATCGTCCAAAAAAATGTTCCTACACTTTTTTCAAAAGCAATAAGGTCCGACAGTAAATTTAACATCTTCTCATTTACATTTGATTTATTTGTTTGTGTATTTTCCCTTGCTAACACACTAGACATGAATAATCTATGCGATGAAAATAATGCTTAGGTTTGGCTTTCATTGCATATTTTCTGACATTTACACAAAAGTAAACAATTCATGTCTTATCACATTAACATTTATCATTTTTATTTTTTTAGTTTTGCATGTTGTTTAATTCATTATTTTATTTTTCATCAATTCCTTATATTATCTAAAATACTTATATATATATATTATACATGCATATCTTTTTCTTTTCATTTTTAAATCAAATTTTTACTCAGTCAATTGTAAAAGTGTTTATCAGTCTACTATTATTAATGTTTATCAGTCATCTGATTATTAGTTATCAGTCGGTTTTAGCGGTTGAAAAAACTTGTTGAACCTAGTAAATAGCAAGAGTAAGATCGAGCCGGGTCGCACGTCTTTTTACTAACTATTCGTTTGAATAATATTTGTTTAATCAAAATAGTGCAATATTATGAACCATGTGATACTCTTTTCTCGGCTTTTGGAAGCATTTCTTGTGCAAAACAAGTTCTTGCATAATAAAATCTTAGTTCTAAGTTATAAACGTTATTTTTTGGCGTACGATTTATCAATAATTATTTAATGTAAATAATGGTCCGATTTTGAATGGGGCCAGTTCTTTCAAGATTTTTAGGCGTTCGGAGAAGAAATATGGATGTTTTTAGAAGGTGCTATATTATGATATATGAGCGTCTAATCGTTTTTCTTGCCTTAGATTCTAATATAGCAGTTTAAGCTAGTGTAGACGTTAATTTATAACAAGTTATCTATATTATAATTGACTAAAAGTTTTTAGGGTTTCTCTCTGCTCCCAGTTCTATCTTGGTATTGAAGAAACTGAGGCATAATCAGCTTGTTGAAATAGGCAGCGAAAAAAACCAAGAAATGTCATTATCTTATTCACTCAAACCTTTTATCGTAATATGATTATACATATATATTTTATTAATAATTTTGTTTCGTTGTAAATCGAATTTAAATGTTGTTATGATTTCATCTGATAGAACTTGTAATGATAAATATGTATTTGCAAATAAGAAAATCCACCGAACAACATGGGGGAACTTTTATTGATAATTATTAAAATTATATTTCTTACAAATTTTCCCTGTAATATTATTCAACGAATTTAAGCAACCCATTTTTTCTTATCAGCACCATTCTTATTATAAAACTGCACCTGCAGATTGGTAGCTCTCGGCCTGATAGTAGAGTCTTCCGCTGTTCGTATATCTCAGAAGAACATAAATCTGAAATCTACAAAATTATTAGAATATTATCATCTCTTTTCTTGTAGGTACCCTCTTATAGTTTTCCAAAAGTAGAGTAGAGTTTTGATATACATAGATATATAATCTCTCACACAAATTGTGTAGCTAATTGCAGTGTGCAAAATCACGGTATCACGGTATTGCTGAGATATATAATCATACAGATATCATTAAATGCAGACCCATCTCTGGTCAATGTCTGGATGGATGATGTCATTTGCTTCTTCAATCATGCAACTACTATAATATGGAAAACTGCAAATTTTGTTTGCTTTTAACCTTTTTGTCCAGATAAATTTTGTCTGTAGCACCAATTATGTATAACGGTTTTGTATAACTGTTGCCTCTTTATTTTTACATATATTTTTAAGACGTTGTCTTATGTGAGGTATAATGATTTTGGCCGGTTAGGGTTAGGGTCCTCTAAGTATAGTACGTCACTTGTTTCAGGAAAGAAATCAATCAAATTAATCATCCCTATTGTTTTGTACCGTATTACATATTTATTTTTGTTTTTGTTCCAGATTTTTTTTGTTTTTTAGTATCATATAAACCTTGGAGATGATAGAAGTGTTGGGAATTTAGAGGAAGAGCACTTCTATATGAGATAGAGTTCTTCCTTCAAAATTTGAGGACGCTTCCTATTTATGCGTTGCTTTACATTTGTAAGATCAGTGATAAAATGACTAGTTGCAAACCTTTTCAACACCATACAATTGAACCTCGTCCTCTATAGGGTCGTCTGTCGTCAAATATTTGACAAAAATAAAATGTAATAATTTGGTTTTTAACGGTGATGATTGCTTGTTCTAAATGGAACTTGGAATCTGCCAGAAAATAGTTGGATGCAATGTATTGCATAAGTCAAAGGTTTGCTGGCAAGTCATTTGATCTGTTTGTTACATGTTATCAGATTTGCCTGTATTAATATTATAATGTTTAGCTTAGGCTTAGTGGAAGTGCAAGTAATCTCGGTTAAATATGATGTATATAAGTGGTTGAGGAAAACAGTAAGGTCGGATGAAGAGGAGTGGTGCTGCCTATTGGACGGCTGGTTGGCTGGTGGTTACGTGACGCAGGTTTCACACGGGTTATCACTGCTCTTCGGTCTACTTCTCACGTTGCCCATTTAGCCCTCTTACGTTCCAACGCCCATACCCAAGCTATAATATGCCTTAGGTAAACGGAACTCGATAACCAGTGTTTCATTATAAACCTGCTAGCCTACACTTACCTGTTTCCGGTTCCATTGCAACATTCGTCTTATCCAATAAATTGAAATGAACATCTTATATACTTGTTGTATAACTTTTAAGGCCTTCTAATATTTCAAGAACTATTTTATTTCGGCTATCCGTTTCAAACTTCTTTTATACTAAGTAAAGATTACTTGGCTAGAAATATACGCAGGATGTTTCACTAGTTATGCACCACTTCCGCTTTTGTAGTTAAAAGAAATAGATGGAGTTATCATTGCTTATATGAAGTACTTATGGAGTTAACATTGCTTGGTATGAAAAATTAAATAGTTTTATTTGTTGTTAGGTAATTATATGGTTTTTTCTTATTTGGCTGGGTATTTTCTAGTTTTTCTTTTTGCCCGCTCCCTCTTGGAAACGTGTATTTCCTGATGCTGATAAGACCGCTTTAGTCGTCAACATGTTCATCCTTTGATTGTAATAGTACATTACGCGTCTAGTGCGGAGAGTAGCATTTTGCATGCGAGTATAATTCTCCTCATTTTCTTTATAATCACTTAAATCATTCATTGTGTCTCTAAAAACTCGATATAAACAGTTACTTTAATTAAACAAACAGCAAATTAGAATGTAAACAAACTCGCTAATCGTGCGTTAAGGTGAAGAATTCCTCTTTTTTCCAACCTAGGGCGGAAAGAAAGAGGAATTCTTCACCTCATTATGAACGCGCATGCGCAATGAATACAGCTACGAAAAGGATCACTTTCTATGCATTTAAACAGAGATATACTGTTTATATTTCGAATCAATCGTAGATAAACTAAATTCGTACTCTTGACTACTCTTATTCCATAGTGTCTAGTGTAGAAGCGATCATCCTGTAACCTGTAATAACAAGCTTTTATTGTTTACCTTGTAAAATTCTTAACACTTCATTGAAATCTCTTACTTTTTTAGTTGACTTGTTCCTTCCTCTTCCTCAACAACCAATTTTTTGTTTATACATTTTCTTTTGCTGATATTAGTAAACATTCTACCTCTTCATGTGCTATTGAAAAACATGTCTCCGCATACCTACTTTATCAGCACCGCTTTAACAACCGAAGCGATGTTAATAAATAATTTGAAAAAAATCGAGTATTTGTTACGATTATTTCATTACTTTATCCCCGATGTGAAATAATTACTTAATTGCGATGGGTTAATATATTAGTTTTACATACATTACGTCTGGGGTGTGTGCCGAACAATACGGGCAAACAGTATTTCGACCTGATTACATAATTACCCGTTATCTCTTTGATAAATCATAAAGGTCTTGGGGGTTCTCTCTATTAAAAGCAGAAGGCTAGTAGTTGCTTTTTTAAAAACTTTCTTCACTTGCCAAATGCGCAATGTTGAGTCAGTCTTTATTTGCCAAATGCGCAATGTTGAGTCAATCTTTACTTGCCAAATGCGCAATGTTGAGTCAGTATTTATTTGCCAAATGCGCAATGTTGAGTCAGTCTTTACTTGCCAAATGCGCAATGTTGAGTTAGATGTAAATAAATTGTACCAGTGAGAGGTTATCTAAAGCATGTGATAACCCTTATTTATTTAATAGTTGAGGAAATCGTGAAGAAGTAGATTCCTGAATTTTAATGAATTCTCAAATCTATTGATGATAATTAGACATCGGTTTGATTATATCTTCTCCATTTCTTTGGGATAAATTTCAAGTTATTAAAATATCAAAATAGACACTGTATTGCTTTTTAATGTTTAAAGTTATATAAGGTTTATAACGGCTTTTAATTTATTTCTGTATTGTTTCAATTATTTTTGTAAATAATTCACCGTAGGTCTGTTAACTAGTGATCGTTTGATATTTACTAAACTTGCTTTTTAATTTCCCTGTTTTTATTCGGCTTAGTAACTTAATGGTTTTTAAACAAATATACTTAATTAGGAATGGGCAGCACATTTTTCGCGATTCCTGGTTGTGTATTGTTTGCCAAGTTGATGGCCTCTCACGGAAGTAGTAAGACATTCTAAAGTTCCTGTTAATTTCTTCTGCAAGACTCATCAAACGATTTGTTCAATGCTAGATTGGAGATGATTATATTAGTTTATGCATAAAGAATAATAAGATGATTTGTCGTGGGATTTACACAATGATTTTTGAATTTACCTTAAATCGTTAAGAGCGTACTAAATTTCTTACTTGTTTTTCTATTCTTCCACTAAATATTGTAGTTTTTTTTATAAGTAATGTTAAAGGGAATGCTTAGAGTTGCGTGTGCTGTGATAGTTTTACTGTCGGGTGCAAGAGGAAAGGAGTGGTGAGTGCTGATGCCGTGGGTAGGTTGTCGTGGTGAGCCGACGCCTGGCCGGGCTTGCCACAAGGAAGGGATGCCAACCAAATCGACCTTGGAAGCGTCGTTCCGTCGGGGGAAAGTCCTCCAGTTCCGTCATCCACAACTTATAAAAAGAAGAAAAAAAAGAATGAGGGACATGTTGCGTCACGGTTAAGAGGACGAGTTCCAACTGCTGTAGGGTTAGCAGTGTCAGATTCATTGCTATATTTATCGCTTCCTACTTTTTTGCGTCCGTTTGACAATTTTGCAATCAAGGCCGTCTTTCTACTAAGTGTTGGAATAATTCTGATACCTTCTCCTCATCGACTATCTGAATTCTGTGCATTCGTGTCTCGCAAATCTTTCTTCGTCTTTAAAAACTAATAAATGCTTTTTCGATTCATCTCTTCCTCTTCCTCGATTCGATTTCACACTGTTCACCGTTATTCGTTTCGTTTAATCTCATATCAAGGACACCGGTCCCAAGAAACGTTTCCTTCTGTATCCAGTTATGCGCATTATCATCTTGGTACGGTCCGCTTGTCTTGTTAAGAGTTTTGCTAAACTAACTGTTATTATCTTAAACAAAAAAACCTACAATAAATTAAGCGATTCTCTTAACACCTATTTCATGAAAACAAACCTTATTTTAAAATTATTCTTTCTTTACAATCTTGAGACATATTTATTAATTATTAATTATACTCACTGTTACATTTTTATTAATTATCGTAATTAGATAGAAATTCTCAGATCTACATGATTTATTATCTCGTAATTTTTAACACGAAATATCAAGGAATCGACTTTTTTGGAACTATTAATGACATTTTACCTCTCAACAACGCCATAATTGGGTTCAATTTCAAGGAAACAAATTCGTGTTGTATGAAACGCACTGTCAGTTCTTCTTCCCTGTTGTGTTGAAACATAAATTTACCAAAGATATGAAAAAAGGAAATATAAGAGAAAAAAAAAAGTATTAAATACATTAAAAAGTATAATTGATAACGAATGATATCCAGTCTTGGAAATTTATGCATGAATAACTTTAAGATGGTGTATTATGACCCCCATAACTTAAGACAGGAAATATGTTTATAAGTATTTAACGTTTAACGGTTAGCAAAGCTAGACAATTGTACGAAAGTGGCTCCTGAACCAATTAATATCCACCACTTTGTGTTAATGCTAAATTAAAATTACTCATTTTTTTGTTAGTTACACTAAATTTTATTTTTTTCTTGAGATTTTAAAGAATGCTTACTTTAAATGACGTTTTAAAGATTTTACCCTTATCGTAATCTTTTGTTTGAAGAAAATAAAGAAGGCTATGATTTGGCTATTAAACATTTAACTAGACATAACATGTTTGTAAGCATTAATTAAATACATTGTAGAATATATACAAAGCATTCTGAATAGTACTGTTAAAATGTTTCTCTTACATTATAGCTTGCATTAAATCAGATTAACAATGCCCTTAAATAGAATGAGTATTTGAATACCACCCAACGTCGCATCCGTACAACTTGGTCCAATTGCCCCAAACATGGAAATATTGAAAACAACCCAATTTCTTAATGACAATAGGCAATATATTGTGAACCAACTGATATTAAATTTCACCATATTATTACCTACTTTTGTGATTGATAATTTTTTTTAGCTCATTTCTCCACTATCTTGAAATACACAATAGAATTATTACACTTGATTTTATTTAACAACTGCTTTTTAACTTGTCTCTCAGAATGTTTGCATAGTTTCTGTCACGTAAGATTTCCAATCGTTTTTCATGCAGTTGACAAAACATATTATCGTTTGTCTATACTCTGGTAAAACTTCATTTAATATCACGTTGCACCTTTTATGAAGTCGGATGAAAAGCTTTTGAACCGAAAAAAGTATACAGTGAATTTCGTCTATAGACGGCATTTTGGATTTATTTTTTTTCTTTCTTCTTCTCTGACGACCCCTTAGATTTATTTTTGTCGAAAGGAACGGTGAGGTTGCGGTATCTGAATAGGGTGGAGGAGGAAGGTCGGGTGACAGGTGAACTACCGAACCGAAGCAGGTAAGCAGGTACCTGAGGACACCTGCCCAACCCTCCGTAGCTTCCCACAGATCCCCTCTTATTTCTTGTGTTAAGGATCCTTCCACCCTAGCCTCCCACAAAAAGGTCCGGAGGACGGTTTAAAGGAACAAAACTACCGTACATTTGGGTAACTATGTCGCCCTTAAAATCATTGTTCTGGTAAGGTGTGCCCACTGATTGTTATCTCGCTCCGTTGGTTTTTAGTAATAATTGTACGCGGTGCGTTGCATCTCTTGCCCTCGGTCCCTTGGACGAGACTAGGCTATGTGGCAAGGTCCAGCATTAAAGAGTTGCTTCTATACTCAACAATGCCTAATTCATTTCGACCTTGCACAGTTGCTTGTCCTCTGCGCTAACATTCATTTATTTAATTTTCGTAATAAAACAATTATTAGTTCTTCTCATATTCCAAACATTCCATCAGGCCCGACGTAAAAAAAACATCCTTTCTGTTAGTTTTAAAACATAAGGAATAGTTTAAGAAGATGTAAACAAAAACTGAATGTTCTATAACTTTTTGGACTACCTTCTACTTTTATTACATTAGGTATCACAGATTCTAAACGGCCGGGAATCAATGCACATCCAATGTAAAACACCATACCTAAAAACCTGAAATAATCTTATTATCATTTTTTTTTTAAATTGAGCAATTTAAAAACTAATGCTTCAATTAGTAATATTCAATAGCAACTTATTGTACGAATTATAAGATTAGTGTTGAGAACATATTATCTATTTTGACACCCTCTCGTGTTATGAATTATGAGAGATGTTATCAATTTTAAGAACACATTTTGTTTTAATCATACCCAATCCCCATGACCATTCTCTATTGACACCACCCCAAACAGATTTTTGTCAAAATGATGATTATGTCTCCATTTATTATTTTCAAATCCTGTCGTTGTCGATCAATCCTGTTTTAAACATTTATCCACCTCTTTAAGAATACGCTTAATTCATGTTTAGCATTTAAACGATTATCATATTGCTCAAATGAAATGAATATAGAATGAAGTCACATTATGAACACTTGCACTAGTATTATCCATTGTATTAGTTGTATTAGTGTACTGTTGGAACACTCCGACTTCCGTTGGTAAGATGTCCGGTTTATTTCATTATAATTAATTTTTGATCAAATGAATGTTTTTATTAGCACAATTTATTGTTCAATCAATTGATTTAGCCAGTTGGTTTAAGTGTCGTCAGTTAGAATATATCGAAAGAGAAAGGGAAATACGAAAAAACCCACCATCAAATAATTATCCCGCTTTTTCTCCGTTATCCAATGTGTAAATAGAAGCAAGGAATTAGAGGAGTTAGTGTATATGCTTGGCAAACCCTAATCAAATTATTCTAAAAAAAACATTAACTTAATTTCAGTGAATTTTTTTTTTTTTTTTTAAATAATTATAATTATTAAGAATGCAACTGGATCTGATTTTATCTTGTTACAAAATGATTGGAAATGGGGAACTACAATTTTATAAACATGGTCTATGATATAAAAATGATAAACTCCCTAAATTCTTCCGTCCATTAATAATTATACATCCAAAAAAAATAAATAAGAAAATAAAATAAAATGCGATGTAACATTTAGTGATTTTACCTCTTTTAGATCCTTGTTCGTAAACCATTAATTCATTATTCGATGTCTATGGCCGTTCAATAGATTATTCATTTGATTCATACAGATATTGCAAACAAAGAAATAACTTTTAATATCGGCGTGTCATAAGATAACGGAATAAAGGTTATGTAACAATAAATACAAATTACCTTATGGAATATTGAATGAATAGTAATTGTTAATTGTGTAGTATGAGCTTATAGTAGGAACCGGAGGCAGTTATAGGACCTTGCTATCCGGACTGTTTTGAACGTGAACTTCCTTGAACGTGAACTTCCTTGAGCGTGAACTTCCTTGACCGTAACCCTTCCATCTAAACCAAATTACTCCAGACTTCCTACAGATCTTAATGTATTAAAATTCCTCCATTAACATTTCATTACGTCCTTTGTAGCTAAATGTTACAGTTCCGTTATCCGAAACCTGTTAAAAGCTTCACCGTTCTTTTGGTTTCTTTTTTTATTACACTAACAGACATTTTACCGGAAGTATTTATGATTTTGTAAATACTGAAAAAGGAACTGTTGAAATGAATTACAAGTTGAAGCCATTTTATTTTTGTATTATAGTTAGAATGAAAATTTGAAACATATTTTTTAGAATATGAATATGTAATGATAAAGGTTCCATACTTATAAAACAATTTTTCTCATAATTTGTATGATAGAATAAATTGTTTTGTGTTTAAGGAGCGTTTTTACTTTCAAATTATTATTCAAGTAATCGTTCGAATTATATTTAACAAGCAAATAGTATCACTAAAATAATTGTATATATTTTTAAAAAAATAAACTGACTGGCTTTAACTTGTATATTTGAACAGTATCTATTTGCAGTTTGCATTTGCGTTTGTTTTTTTCCTGTTTAAAAGGGGCAAATTTTTCAGCAAGTAAAGAAGGACTGAGAAAGCTTCAATGGTGCTCGTGCCAAACTATATATTTGGGCCCCCACTATTCTCTTCAGTTCCGCGAGCGTAAGCAAATTCCGTAGTTCCCTTAAAATTTGTTTGAACTTGTAAGCATCTTATGACTTTATAATATTTTTTAGTTTAATATCCAACATTTTGTGCTATCCAGGAGCCCTCGTAGCCCCCCCTATCTGAGCCTGATTACCTGTATACTTTAATAATCTGTAAATTGGTATAACTCGTTTAGATAGTACCAAATGCATTGCCTGTAAAGTCTCTAGTTGAAATTCAACCGTTTCTGCTCTATGGTTTTGTGTCATTATATTTTCTACATTTATACCTTCTAGATTTGCAGCCTTGAAAAGGAGTTACAGGGGAAATCAATTTAAAAAAGCAAATGGAATGCGGAATGCATTACTTTATACCCTACATCCTTCACCACTTACTATTTCTTACAAAATCAACTTTAAAAGAAAAATTATTTTTCTTTTCTCTAAAACTATATATAGGAACTCACATTTCATTTTTACGAGAATGTATTGTGATATTCTTCATTCACCTGTTTATATATATATATATATATATATATATATATATATATATATATATATATATATATATATTTATACACCCGTGTGACTTTTTTTCTTTGAATTTATTTATTTTTTCATAGGTAACAGTAAGAATATAACTGTGGTTACAAGGTACGCACGTAACGCGTAACTATTGCATACATTCGTGATATAGGTCTGCTCATGGGCTTTCAGCCGTGCCGGAAGGACTGCACGCCCCCGCTGCGTAACAACTCAATATTAAACTTATATAATTATATTTTGATACAATTGAAAAAAGAAAAAAAAGCGTTTCAATGCACAAAAAAATCACTTCTCTATCCAATATAATATCAAATATGATTAAAAAAATTATATATTAAGTCATTCAATTTATTATATATATATATAGATCTTTATAACGTATGAGTTTATGTATTATGCATAATTTAAATAAAATGATAAAGCTTTTTTCATTATAAATGTGGGTATATGCTTATTGCACACGCACGTATAGTTAAACATATTGGTTCTGAATATTTCAAATAAATATGCAACAGATTAGAAATTAGTCATATAGATGGTTTTCATTGCCCCTTTATTCCAACAAGGCTTCTCCATCATTTATATATTATTATTGGTTTTTATTTACTTTTTTTAATTACATACTACCTTATTCGAGATAACGCGGTTAAAATCGACTTCCCCCATTATTAGCTTATACACACATCTTATATGTATATAATATATATATATATATATATATATATATATATATATATATATATATATATATATATATATATATATATATGTATGTATGTATGTATGTGTGTGTGTGTGTGTGTGTATGTAATCTGATTTGGCTAATCATATTTTTTTTTTTTACTAAAGTGGTTTTATTTTTTTTAAAGACCATCTGGAGATAATGGGATGTCCTTATATAGTCGTATCTAGCATTTGGGTACTGATTGTTTATATTTATTTATTTTTAATCTAGTTAATTAAAATTTAATTATTTATATTGTTTATAAGAAGTAAGAGAATGATGGATTGTGTTTGGTGGTGCGTGGTAGGACAGAGAAGCGATATGGCTGTAACACTATATACGTGATTATGTATGGCTTCTAAGTTGTAAAAGAGACGCTATCACTAGTTGCTACCTGGTTATTTAGATGCAGTGATGCTTACTCTTGGTTCTTCTGGCATCCGTTCTCAGACTCTAGATCAGGTTAATGAAGCAGATCCTGTTGCCTTTGAGAACTAACCTCGATTGTCGCTTGAAATGCCAGTTTGCCTTGTCCTTTTCGACTGAACTGATCTTACAATTTTAGTGTACATTGATTATTTTGGTTCTTCATACGTAAATATACAATTATAATAGAACTAATGTACGACATAAATGCACACAAGCTGTTAATGGATACCTTAAGAGGAAAATTGAAATTTTATTAGAGTACAATAATTACTTAGTACAACAATATAACAAGCTAGAAAACAGGGGGAAGAATGCCATAGCACATTGGTTCCCAAAGTGGGGGGGCGTGCCCCCCAAGGGAGGCGTGAAGACAAGTCAAGGGGGGCGTGGGACCTCGAGATCGAGATAGCTTTGCCGTCCGAACGTCTAATTCGATTATATAAAAATCCAAATATCAAACCAGTTGGAGAAACCTCACTGACGAATTCAACAAATAATTTCCTAACACAAGTAATGACAAAATTTACAAATTAACAATGGATCCTTTCAGTGTTAACATAGATTCCCTGCTCGAAATACTTCAAGAACAAGCTTTAGAAATAAAAAAAGGTTCTGCTGCCGAATTGATAAAATGGACAAATCATCGTTTTGGGTATTAAGTGATTTAAGTATTACAAAGTGTACCCCAGTTTATCACAGCAAGCACTTTAATTGAATTTACCTTTTTCAAGCACTAATTTGTGCAAAAAAAGATTTTTCAGCACTTGTTGCAATAAAAACAAAGTATCGTGGCAAGCTTGATGTTGTTGTGCTTGATTTTTGTTTTGCACTTTCTAATACTCATCCAAGAATAGGAAATCTTGTAAAATACATAAAACATCGGTAATAAGATTAACTTGAAATGTTATAAAAAAAATAGTAATATACAAATAACATTATCTCATAAAATTGTGTAGGGGGGGGGGGGGGGGGGGGGCGTGGGAAGATTTATTCTTGACTGTGGGGGGCTTGGTAAAAAAAAAACTTAGGGAACCCCTGCATAGCATATCTATTTTAATCCATTTCTATATAATAATCATGTTATTTCTCTTTTAATTAATAAAATTATAACTTTTATACACGTTATCACTTATAGTGTATAAAAACTAAGAATTAAAATAAATAGTTTACTGTAAAATAACTGTAGCAAATTTTTAATCACTTACTAAATTAACTAACGATAACAGTTTGCGAAACCGGTCCATTGTCCATATGAAAAAAAATTATCAAATTATTTGACGAAAAAAAAATTATTGAATTATTAATATGTAATATGGACCCTTTTATTGGTGCGAAGAATACAAATTAAATTATTATCCTTTGAGTCTTCAGAGATATCCTGAATACTCCCTGAAGACTCAAAGGATAAGAATATCAAATACAATAATAAGGGATCAACCAAAGAAAATTGACAAATTCAATCATTTAAATAGAGACGTTTCGAACTTTTCTTTTAAGTTCATCCTCAGTCAATCTTTATTTCTGTAATAACAACCACAAATATTTACATTAATGTCTTTATCAAGAAGCAAGAAATAATTTGAGTAGACACTAATTATAAATATTAATTAAAAAGAAACCTCATTTAGGAAAATGTGGTTGTGATATTAATTTAAAAATTGTTAATTGTTATTATTAATTTGGTTCACTATTAGTTACTTTTTAAACATTTTTTTTTATGCATCCTAATTTATTTGATAATTTTTTATATTTAAATTTTAAATTTGATTAAATAGTTTTATTTAAAAATAATAAGTTTCTCTCTTGGAGATGAGATAACTGCGTATTAAAACACACTTAATGTAAGTTTAGACATTTTAATTATTATTTGTAATAAGTTCTCTACTAAAATTATTTCTAGTCTTGATAAAGACATTAATGTTAATGAATTGTGGTTGTTATTACAAAAATAAAGATTGACTGAGGATGAACCTAAAAGAAAGGGTCGAGACGTCTCTATTTAATGATTTGATTTGTATTCTTCGTACCTAAAAGGTTCCATTTTACGCATTAATAATTCAATAGAAAAAAGTTCCGAGTGTAACGTATTCTTGTAATTATTTTGAATGACATTTATTGTTTATAAGTGATAATATTTATTAATAATAAATAATCATTCGAAATTTAAAATATTTAATTTAATACCTCAACTTTAGTTTTCTAGTTTCTATAACACTGATTTCATAAAACATGTTCAGTTCAAGTGTAGTGGACATGGTTAAATAAAAAAAAAAAACTTTTAGAATTGTTTTGTTGTACAATTTTTGTTTTCTATATTATACTATTTCAATATTTAACATTTTATTATTCACTTTCGATAAAAAATCTGATTAAAATTAGCTCTACAATTGTTTTTCCTTATTTACATTATTATTGGCTTCTGAATGTTGCAAGCGCAAATCATTTTCCATTCAAAAATAGTTATTTATGTTACTAGTTTTTAGGGTCCGTAGGCAAAACCAAGGACCCTTATATTTTCTTGCGTGTGTCTGTCTGTCCGTCCTCTCGCGTGCTCTCACGGCTACACCTTTCGTCCGATCACTTTGAAATTTGGCATGTATGTGTCTTGTACCTGCCCACATATTTTAAAAATATAGCGACTTAAAAAAAAATATTTTTCAAAAAAACTTAAGGGTTGAATTTTTTTTATTTTTTTTTCGACACCGTGAGGGGTATCATATGAAAGGGTTCGTCGAACTGATTAAAAAAATACATAATTCTTTGGTTATAACTTTGATAGGGCGAGCGTAGGCGAGTTTGAAACGTGTCCCCCCCCCCCCACACCCTCTATCTCGCTTATGTGAAGTGCAAAACATCTGAAAAAATTCCTGAACATTCTTCGACCAAAAGTACTGTCGCCTGGTCTCACGACTACACCTTTTGTCCGATCACTTTGAAATTTGGCATGTATGTGTCTTGTACCTACCCACACATTTTAAAAATATAGCCACTTAAAAAAAATATTTTTCAAAAAAATTAGGGTAAATAAACTTAAGGGTTAAATTTTTTTTTTTTTCGACACCGTGAGGGGTATCATATGAAAGGGTACGTCAAGCTGATTACAAAAATATATAATTCTTTGGTTATAACTTTGATAGGGCGAGCGTAGGCGAGTTTGGAGCGGGTGTGAAACGTGTCCCCCCCCCCTCTATCTCGCTTATATGAAGTGCAAAAAATCTGAAATAATTCCTGAACATTCTTCGACCAAAAGTAAAGATACTACTTTTTGGAAATTTCAAAAAAAATATTATTTTATTTTTTATTGACAAAATAGTTTTTTTTATAATTATGGTCTTTTCGATGTATTTATATGGTTGCAGTCCGGTTCAGTGGCAAAAAAATTCTTTATCAGAGTGTGTTTTGAGAATATCAGACCCTTTGAATGGTTCAAAGTAAGCTTTTTAGCATTTTAAAAAAACACTTTATACACTATACAGTGTGGCCTACGGACCCTCGCTGTGTGCTGACTGCACACACTTGACCTGTTTATTTAAGTTTTGAAGGCGAGGATAGGCTAAACAAATTTACTGCTGAGGTGAAGCCGTGACATGAAATTTACTATTTTACTGACGAGGCGAAGTTGAGTTAGGAATTGATACTATAGTACCTGATTTAGAGGGCAATAAACTTTCTTTGGATGATGTTGCAATATTTGCAATATCTGGTGGCGTATTATCAAACAAGTCTTCAACTTCTTGCACATTATCATCAATATTGTACTACGTTTTTATTAGCTTTCTTTCTTGTTTGTTTGCGTGTCCAGTACAAATCTTGCAATCGATTTTTAACTAACTTCCCGAGTAGCTAGACATTTGAAACTTTTAGAATAGCTCAGAATACGATGACAATGCGTTATTTTAATACTTTTAGCCATCTTTCAGCAGAATTTATTTCGTTTTTAGCAAATTTTGTTGTATGGAAAGTTAGTTCGGAAAAAATTCGCAAGTTATTTTATTTGTTTTTACATGACCCATATTTACGATCTTTATTTTGACGGGTTTCAAATTTATGATTTTTGATTTTAGTTCCTGGTATGGCTGATAAAATTGTTGATGTTCAAGTATGATTATATCAGGCCATTTTGAAATGTAAAAACTAATTGCATTTTTAATAGATAAACATTGGATGACAGAGAAACAGGAAAAGTAAACAAAGAAATAAATTAATTGACGTGTGACAACCAGGTTTGTTTGCACTTGTGTCCTAGGTATCGGCTTAATTTTTCTGCATCTGTACTTCTTTACTTGTACACATTTTTCTTCTCTTACCGTCCCCTACACGGGGGCATATCGATGGCACGGTTTAGATTCGGTGTTGGCGAGATCCGTTGTACAAAGATTTATCCTTTTATAGGTTTAAGATCAGCTGTCTAGTTAGTTGTCATTTATATGAAGTAAATAAATTCGGAACTATTTTTTTCACTAATATTATATACAACAGTAACAATTATATTATCAACACTACATATGATTCAACAGAAAATTTTAAAACGTAGTAAGTATATTAAAAAGTTCTTTTTATCTTGTAATTATTTATTTAAAAAAAATTAATGACAGAAAATTATTAAATTATTATAGTCCTTTTTTATTAGATAAAAGATTTAAAGAAAGGAAAGTTGTAAAAATTTCAAGATAAAAAGAACTTTTTATATACTACGTTTTTAAATTTTCTGTTGAATCGTATGTAATGTTGATAATAATATAATCGATAAATAATATAATCGATATTTCCTGTTTTGCTGTCATTCAATGTTTATCTATCACAAATTTGATTCCCGTCAAAATGAAGATTGCTTAAATATTGGATATGGCAAAACTAATAAAATAACTTGCGGATTTTTTCCGAACTAACTTTCCGCACAGCAAAATTTGCTGAAAACTAATTCAATTCTGCTGAAAGGTGGCTAAAAGTATTAAAATAATTCATTGTCATCGTGTTCTGAGGTATGCTAAAAGTTTCAAATGTCTAGCTATTCGGGAAGTTAGTTAGAAATCGATTGCCAGATTTATACCGGACAAACAAACAAACAAGAATGCAAGCTAATAAAATCGTAGTAAAAATACAAAAGTTTGAGTCATCAAGTTAAAACAAAACAAAGGCAAAACTATTATTGTTGCCACTATAATAATAATAATAATAATGGCTTTATTTATTCATACATAGTTGTGACATAAATACACTGGAACAAAAAAAAGCCTCTACTTCAGGGCTTCTAAAGCCGTCAGAAGGAGGGTTACATTCATTTATCCAAGTACTATATTGTTTGGTTGTTCAGTTAATTGATTTATTCAATTAATTTTTTTTTTTTTTTTTTTTTTTTTTTTCCTTTTTTTTTTTCTTTTTTTTTTCAATGCTATGTCAATGATTTTTTTTTTTTTTTTTTTTTTTTTTTTTTTTTTTTTTTTTTTTTTTTTTTTTTTTTTTTTTTTTTTTTTTTTTTTAGTCGTAGTTAAATTCCTTGGTGAGTATTGCCCTGTAACCACATATTTCTCTCAAATAGGAAGCGAATTGTGAGCACTCCTCCACAGTGTTGCACTCAAGCCTTTGGAGATATTCTTCTTTGGAAAAGTGTCCCTTACCAAAGAAGGACACTCGATACTCAGCGAGTACAGGACAGACAGCAACAAAGTGGAAGTTGTCTTCAACTGCATTTAAATTACAGAGAGAGCATCTGTAGTCTTCTCGTCCATGACAAAAATTTACTTTTAGAAGCTGACCCCTGGCTTTAAACATCCAACCTGCTATAAAACTATCCTCTATTTTGCCCAGATACTTGGGGGGTGGTCTGTTGTCGACTAGTTCAATATATAAGGGATGGAATTGTGAGTTTGTTGCGTTTTGAAATGCTTTAAGTCTGTCTGTCACTTCTACCCTAGCTACAATTTTCATTAGTTGGCCTCTGAGTTCCTCCACTCTGAGGTCATTTAAATCCACATTTATGTTAATTCCCAAGTCATGCGCCAATTTTTCCCATTCTGCAAACCAAAATATATTTCTTTTTATCACCTCTTTTGCTAAAAAATTTGTAAGTCTGCTATTATCTAGGCTAAGTGTTTTTATAATGTACTTAAAGTGCAGCTTTAGCACTTTAGCAAACCTTGAGGGCAGTCCCGATTCCAGTGCTATGACATAGTTGGGAGTGTTTGGAGGAAGCATGAACATTTTCTTCATAAAATATCTGCTTAGTTTTTCCACTTGCTCAACTCTTTGATAACCCCATACTTGAGCTCCATAAGTGAGTATTGGTTCAATGCCTGCTTCAAACACTCTCAGCTTCTGTTCATAGGGTATCTTCTGGTTGAAATAGGAACTCCACACACTATTAATAGCAAACTTGCCTGTTACGATTTTTTCATTAAAATGTTTTTTCAGCGAGACACTGTGAGACACGGTAACCCCTAGATATTTATAATTTTTCACTACTTCTATTTTTTCTTTTTTAAACCAGAATGTGTCTTTTCTTGTAACCTTTCCTTTGTTACCACTAATCATGACTTTTGATTTGGCTAAGTTAACCGTTAGGTTCCATGTGTCGCAATATCTCTCTAGTTCTTTAATCATTTTCTTAAATGTAACAATATCAGGAGCCATCAAAATCAAATCATCTGCGTAAAGTAAAACTTTGATGTTCATGTTCCCAATCCAGATGCCCCCTGGCAACGCACTCTCAAGATCATTTACAAATAGTGAAAAAATCAATGGTGATAATAAACAGCCTTGCCTTAGCCCGACTGCTGAGAGAAAATGATCAGTGATACCTCCGTTACACCACACACATGCTTCTGTGTCTGATAAGAGTAACCTTAACATGGATACATACTTAGACGAGACTCCCATATTAAACAGTTTATAAAATACTGCCCTTCTTAACACAGTGTCAAACGCAGCTCTAAAATCAACAAAAAAGCAATAAACCTTTTTCCCCTGGCTTGCCTTTATTTTTAAAATGTTACATAAATTAAAGATGTTGTCACTGGTCGAGTAGCCAGCTCGAAACCCCGCTTGACACTCTGTCAGGACATTGTTTACCTTCACCCACTTTTCTAGCCTTTCCAGCATAATAGATGTGAACAGTTTCAATAATGTATTTAAGAAAGATATACCTCTATAGTTAGTGGGATCGAGGGTATCGCCTTTTTTAAATATTGGGTAAATAATTGCTCTTTTAAAGGAAGTTGGCACAGTTTCCTGGTCCCACATTTTGTTAAAAAGGTTCAGTACCAGCTGCAGACAATTAGCAGGAGCATTTTGATAAAATTCATAGGGTACCCTATCGGGCCCTGGTGCCTTGCCCCTTTTGCTCCGGCTTATTGCTGCTACAAGTTCTGTCCTAGTGATAATCTGGTCCAGATCAGGGTTAGCAATGAAAGGCTCTGCATATATAATAGGATCTGATAGAAGTGGGGGGTTCAGGAGGCTCTTGAAGTGGTTAAACCAGTCTTCTTTTCTCAAAATCGGATTTACAATTCTATTATTATACTTAAATTTACTTACAGCCTTCCAGAATTCCCCTGAATCCCTCACCTCCCTCAATTTTTCAAGGAAAAGTTGTTTATACTCTTTCTCCTTCTTACACAACAGTGCCTTGAATCTTTTGTTAGCTTCCCTATAATTTATTTTATTCTCATCAGAGTCCTTCTTGCGATAGTTATTAAGACATGCATAAGAATACTTTCTAGCCTTCGCACATGCATCATCATACCATGGTTGCCTAGGCATGCAATTATTATTTTGTGAGAGAGGCATTCCCTTCTTGCCTCTGTCTGAACACTTATAGATAGAGTTAGTAATGAAATTAATATACTTCTCTACACTTAAAGGAGACACATCCCCAGACCCTTCCAATAAATCATGCAATTTTTTGTTAAAATCATTTTTGTCTGTGTCAGTCCAGTGAAGCTTAGGTAGAAGGGGCAGCACCGTTTCATTTTTCCCCCTAGCGCTAGGCGACTGCAACTCAATCTCAAGAGGCATGTGGTCCGAGAAGGGCTCACTCCCAACTTTGAAATTTTCTAATCGGTTCAGCGTTTCCGCCTGGAAACTACATATATCATTCACAGAGCGACCCATTGGTCCAATGAAGGTCCAATGTCCCTCTTTGTCGCCTGTCGCTCTTCCGTTAAGTATTACCATATTTGCATCCTCACAGAGCTCCAATAATTTTTTCCCTTTGCTATTTACTAACTTGTCCTTGGATACTCTATGAGGATGCAAAATTGCACAACAGTTTTCGATGAGCTCATCCGGGACCACCTGCTCCTCGCCGACACGCACATTGCAGTCGCCCGCCCAGATCCAGTTGTACCCGTCTTTCTGGACCAGGGTAGCTATTTTATTAAACTCCGCCTCCCAATTTATTTGGCAAATATAAGTTGGCAAAATGTTAAGCGTCTGTCCTGTATCCTTATAGGTGATCTGTATGAAATCCATGCCCTCCTCTGAGGCAAAGGAGACCACATCGTTTGGGCCTCTAATTCCCATTAGGATGCCTCCGCTGTGCCTTCCAAATGTTGCCTTTTTTGTGGCCGTAAGCCAATTAAGCTTGTAATCACTGAAGGTCCTCTCAATAAGGTCAACCTTCCCCTCAGAGGGCACATGGGTTTCTAACAGTGCAAATATGTCAAATTTTTTTAAGTAATTTATAAAGTTCCAGTCTTTCATTTTATACTTTAAGCCGTTTACATTATATATAACAATTTTTAAAGGGTCAGTATTTCCATGTATTTCATAATGATTCTTCCTCCTCTTCTTCTTTCCTGCCAGTTTTTTCTGTCACTTATCGGTTGATTTATTCTTGCCTTTCTTCCACATATCTTTTAGGTCAGCAAAGCGAGTAGTGAGATCCGTAGCTCCTATTAGGTCTTGTAGTACTATTACTCCGGGTTCTCCCTTACATGTAAGGGCATAATTATCATCTACATAAAATCTCTGTCTTTCAACTAATAAATAGTCTTTAATCACAGAAGTTTTGGCTGCTGGGTTTATGGCTGCTACCATCCTCTTAAGTGCGATAAGGAAATTTCTCTTAATTCTAGTGGTAAATGAGAAGTCCCTTGATACAGACAGGGTAGAGCCTTTCAGCTTAAAACAGTTACTAAGGATGTGCTCAATATCGCGGTCATAGGGCAAATGGGCTATGATCCTGGGATCCTCGGTATACTTGGGATTGCCAAGTATGTGAACTCTATTGATTAGAACCTCTTCTACATTCAGTTTATCTTTAAGAAACTGTTCCACTCCGTCTCTGCAAGAAACACTGTCCGTGGCCTTAAGTTTTATGCCTTTAAATACTAAATTATTTCGACGGGCCCTGTCCTCCAGCTCTACAGCCTTTTTTTCTGCCCGGGCGAGATCCTCTCTTATGGTGGCGACGTCTTGTTTTATCAAGGTGATATTTTGATCATGTGTATTTACGGTAGTTCTCAGCTCACTTACCTCTTTTTTTGTTGCGTATGTACCCTGTAAGGTTGCGGTGATTGCGTCTAGTAGCTGACCAAATGTGATCTCATTCAGCTTTGCCTCGCGATCTATTTTAAGTGCTGGTGCCGGGTTGCTTTTGGTTCCCAATAGCATATTTTGTTTTTTTAAGGATGGCAATTTGATATTATCAATAGGGGATATTTGATTTCTTGGTCTTTTAGCCGATTTCGGGGTCGTAACCTCGTCGATGGCCGGCGTTGATTCACTCATTCACTGAACTTATGATAGGTACGGCGATATATCACTAAATTTACAGCAATAAATGGTTTACAGCCAGATTCAATCACTAATAGGGTAATAGCTTTTTTCCAATATTTATCAATAGAAAAAAAACAAAAAAAAAGAACAAACAAAAAGAAACGCGAAATATTATAACCTTGAACACGGTGTTGGTTCACTAATTCACTGTCTTTATTACCTACGATGATATCACTACATTCAAAGCAGTATATTATGGTTTAAAACAAAATATAATTCAACTATGGATAATGTTTTTGATGCACTATTAGAAAATAATATAGTTTTTCTTAAAATGTAGCACGAGAAAAAGCAAACACGTCATATAACCTTGGACACCTCTTGTTGCCACTATTTTTATTAACATGTGTTTTTTTATCTCAATTTTTAGCGATTTTTTTTTAATAATCACTGTAAAATAATAAAATTTGTTCTACGATTATAAATTTTAAAGATATTTTCAAAAAATATATAAAAATTTAGCAGAATATTACGCTTAAATATATTATAATGAACAGCGTGGGAGAGTTCTTAACCTGTGATGTAGTAACCTTTTCTTCCTGCCTGTTTGTTATTTTGCTGACACTTTATTATTTTGCTGTTTTTTTGACATACTGCAAAAGAATTTCAAAAAAATGACATTTTGCAGATTGATATCATTACAACAATGCTTAATTTTGCTGCCGTGAGTTGATAAAAGTATTTTATCTCCAGTAGGGAGAAAAATGTATGATTTTGAATTAGTTTAGAAGGACTAAAGTAAATATTTTCATCCCTGAACTCAAAAAGTAGGGAGAAAAAGTAAAAGTAGGGCGAAAAATTAAAGTAGGGCAAAAAAGAAAAGTTAGTAACTTAATTATTTTATAAATAGTAGAAAATGAATGGCTAAAGAAATGAAGTTGTTGAAATCAGGTTGGCGACACTGCTTTTCCGACCATGTTTATCTTTGTTTATGACCTGCATCTAAATAACCTTCTATTTGAGTTTAATTCCAATTCTTATTTGTTTTTAATATTGAATCTCTTATATCTGCTATTAAAAGTGCTAATAATTATTGTTATTTATTAAAATAATAAATAAAAACTGTACAATGGACGAAAATGTGTACTTTCTTCCTACTGGAGATTAAATATTGTATGTACCTCGTGAGTAAAGTGCCATTATTCCCCTCGTGATAATTATCTCTCTCGGCTGCGCCTCGGGAGCTAATTAGAGTTATTCCCTCGGCTTCGCCTCGGGATTTAGGGACCATGTTTCCTTCGGCTTCGCCTCAAGAACCAACTTTTTCGCTCAGGGAATAATGGCATAATTTACTCCCTAGGTGCATAAATACCTATTCTTGCTTGTCAGAAAACAAAAAATGGATTGCTCCTGTTTTACTTCCTTAATTGTAATGCTGATCACATATATATACGTTGATTTCTGTTTGTTTTGATCATATCGGCCATTGAAAATACTCTATTATTTTTAAAGTTTCGTTAAATATCTTTCCTATGACTTCATTAATCTCACTTGTTATTGTTAGCAGACCAAACTTGCTCATATTTATAATTATTAAGTTATAATAAATATTTTTTGTTGTTGTAAAAAGCTAAACTGTTATACGAAGTGGAATTCTTTCCAGTAAACCCATATGAGCCATTTTCCAAGATAGGACTAAGTGTTCTCGAGTTTGCAACCCAGGATAATTGATAAAAACATTAATATTATTTTACGAATTATAAAACACTTGCTTCGATTATATATACATAATATGTATATATATGTGTGTGTCTTATCTGTTCTTCCATTCAATTATTTCATTTGTAATATTATCATTTAAAGACTTGAAACTATTTACATTATTAGTATGTGTGTGCAAGGCCGTACACGTTGCACTTGCACAGGTGAACCGCTCCGGTGTGTGCTACAATTACACACGCTCAGTTACAGCACACTGGCTGCGTCACCTGTACACGTTGCGCTTGTACAGGTGGACCGCTCCGGTGTGTGCTACAATTACACACGCTCAGTTACAGCACACTGGCTGCGTCACCTGTACACGTTGCGCTTGTACAGGTGGACAGCTCCGGTGTGTGCTACAATTACACACGCTCAGTTACAGCACACTGGCTGCGTCACCTGTACATTTTTATCCTGTTAGATATAGCGCAATGTCTATGACCGGCTTTATTAAGTAGATGTGAATTAAAATCCTGCTTATAATATAGGTACAGGTACTATATTGATACTTTGAATTCTTCTTAAAATGTTAATGAAATCTTATAATATATTCAAATAAAATCCTGCTTCATTTTTATCAAATACTTTCAACATAATATAAATCCGGTCCTACTTTATAGTGATTGAAAAAAAAATGCTGTTTATCAAAAGTTGATAATTTAACTAAAAGCATACGAGTGATACGAGTAATTCAATTGAAATTGATAAAACGTAAAGTTTATCGATATAGTTTATTGAACTGTGTTCTGTTATACAATTGATAAAACATAAAGTTTATCGGTGTAGTTTTTACGTTGTTCTGATATACGGCATTCACATCCATGATATAATGCCATGCATATCTCTCATATTAATTTACTTAACCATCATTGATGATTTAACCTGTTTTTGTTTTTTTATTTGGAAAACTTTTGTCTCTTTTTATAATTTATCTCGTCGCTTTTATTATTATTATTATTTTAAAAGCTGCTGTTTTAATTAGGTGACTTAAAATAACTTTTGTTTTGTTTATAGCTTTAAATTTATTATTAATATTAAGCTATCTAATACTTTTCATTTAAAATAAAAACAAAAAAAAAAAAAACTAATTATTGTATTGTCTGTCCCAATGTACGTATTTACATTTTATAATTCATTAGTATATAGCTTAGCGACAAATTGACGTACTGAGAATAGCGTTGAAACAAGACATTTCTTAGAGGCTCAAGAAGAAGCTACAGTTATGTTATACTCACTAGGACCAAATAACGAGTTATACAATGTTTTCTAGTCGTTAGATGATTACATTTTGTTTATAAATTTCTCTTTCTTCTTGGCATCATAATGTGCTTGAATGACCTTTTCCTTATATAAAGTCATTATAATAATCTTAAATTGGCAACAATATTCCATTACAAGGCCTTTAAACCATATAGTTTTCAACTAGTTGTCAGGTGCATTACAAGTGCAATGGAGGAGGTGGTGTTGTTTATACTGGCAGACTTGCATAGGTTATTGTTATTGGAGTGTGGTTATTGCTGTAGCCGAAGGGGAAGAGTTGTTATCGGCGAGTCCATGTCTTATCAGCTTCTCCTAGTCTTTCTGACGAGGAAAACCCCCCGCTGTGACGTTTCCGTGTTAGTTACTATTAAAATATCCTCTTTATCACTTCACTTCCTTTAACATACCACCCGCCAGATAACTGAGAGTCAACCTTTACCGCATTATAGTTCTCTCTATTTTTTACATGTTTACATTGGCAAAAATTCTTTAAAACATGACGATTTTTTTTTTTTTTAATGTTTATTTAGGGATTTGATCTGAAGCGCTGTCCACACTTTGTTTTATCATCCCTCTGGAAATTAAAATTGAGTCATGTAGAGAATAAAAGTATTTTTTCCGTGGTAGGCTGTGAAATAGTAACTTTAAGAGCCTAAAAAACATAGAGCTAAAATCCATTTTTTCATTACGTGGACTTAAAAAATCTTTACATAACTACCAGCACGAAAGAAAAAAAAATTTACGTACGAGGACGTAAAAAGTTTCTTCTTTCGTGCTGTTAGTTATCAAAACTTCCGTTTTAGCGCTGCAATCTTGCATATAGAGCAAGATTGATCATTTCACCAGTATGTTTTTAAGAGTAAAGAGTAAGTTACAATATGATTTTTATAAAAACAACTAATTTGTATGTATATTAATATGTTTTAACAAATGTATAACGTTGTTATTGGACTTGTATTAGCGTACAAATCACGAAACAGCAGTCAACCCAAAATCTGAGCAAACTCACGCCACTTGTCGCGTTGAAAAAATCAAAATAGAACATATTGTTTTTTAGTCGTGTTCAGTTAGGTTCCATCTGTTAATTCATAAATTGAGTAATTAAGTTATTAAAATAATTATTTAAATTGCACTACACCAGAATGCGGATATATTATGTTATTATTTTTTTTTTTTTTAAATCCTTCTTATATTACTTTCTTTCACCCCTGGCATATATTGTTTTACGTCATGCTTTGTATTATTATTAGTTTTTTCATTTTTACAAACATTAAAAAAAGAAAAATAATTATTACTAACATGTATAGAAATTAGTATCAGCGTTTAATTTATTAGGTTAACCCTATAAATTGATTAATATACCGATGAAATATTTACAAGATGAAATTTAGGGTTAATTTAGTGAAGATTACGGCCTCTATGGAGGATTAATTGTAAAAGACCTTGACAAAATGATGAAATCGCTTTGTCATCACAATGCAACTAAAAGATTTTTTCTTTGAGAATATTATAGGCCAGTTTTAGTATCACCGAATGCTTTAAACTCTGTGTTGTTTTTTTTAAATTTATAAAGGCTTATATTTGAGAGAAGCATTATACAGTTAAAGCTGTGGATGTTTTGCCACTTAGATAAGGTAACTGGAATATGCTCCGATTGACATTTGTATAGATAGGTTAAATTAGCTGTTATCCACCAAGGTTTTACGTAGTTTTTACTTGTGGGTAATTCGGGTTGTAGCAACATAATAACACTGTTGCGTGTTATATTTGTTTATTTTAACTTGGGCATTGTAGACGCATTAATGTCTGAGTGAACTTTTACTGCATTACCATTACGATAATTATTATGGAATTTGCACTGGATTAAATATTTTGCAGATTTGAAGGCCTTTAGCCAAGATATGCTCGGTTGTATAAAACTCATGGAGTTGGGTGATAATTGTGTCGTAGGTATTGAGAAGTTGATGTGTGGTAGTGGTAGGGTGTAAAACGGAAGAGAGTGTTTAAGGGAATGGCAGTGTGTGTGTGGGGCTATGTTGAGAAGGAAGGCATTGTGGCGTGGTAAGCCTGCTGTGGCTCTGGCAACCTTGAGCTGCCAGCCGGGTTACAGTTCCTTATTCCATCTCCCGTCTCGCAACAGCCTCTATTTTCTCACCCACTCTCGACTCTCGAGCTCATAACTTGAGAAACCCGCTTCCTCCCCGCCGCGCCGTTCTTTATCATTTCGATAAACACGTCAGTTTATAGGCGATTAGAGTACCCTCCCAGAAATTACAGCTCTTTCTA
Source organism: Gerris lacustris (assembly GCA_951217055.1). Lineage (NCBI taxonomy): Eukaryota > Metazoa > Arthropoda > Insecta > Hemiptera > Gerridae > Gerris > Gerris lacustris. Next base: position 16,059,034 of record OX578285.1, read on the forward strand.
ACCCTATCCCAACACCGTCAGTTATTCCATTAGAAGACTTGGCCTCCTCTTTGTCTTTTTGTTGTTTTATCCACTTGTTCTCTGATGACTCGCCGACTCCGATTCTTTATCTCATCTGTTTTATACTGGAGACTTAAAGCTCGATCTCGGTCGTCTAACCTAACATATGTCGAGTTTTTCTTCCTCTTTTTCTTGTAAACGAGAAACTTCAATGTAAAGAATCTATTGAAATAATTTAAATTATTTCCGTTTGAAAGTGATATTTTTTGCTATTTCTAACTTCTCGATGTCGTTTTGCATTCAGTTGATTTAAAAGTGTCATAGCTTCGGCTGAAATTACATAAAATCCGATCTTACTCTTTTTTGACTCGACGATGAAATGGAAGCTTATTCGGCAAACTACTAGAATGCACTTATAAGGCCTCAAACCTCTTTACAAGTTACAGCGATGCATAATCTTCCTTCAATTGTTTAAGTGCATAGATAAAATACATAAGTCTGTCATATAGGTGTTTAGTTTTGCATATTTTTCACTTGCAGTCGTTTATTGTAAGAGAGGATGGTATGGCATACAGAGTAACTCAACTCTTGAAGCGCCAGTTAACAACTGATAAGAAAATCCACTTATACAGTTGTTAATGTAATAATAGATAATACGAATTCTCAATGAAACCAGCTGTTGATTTATTTATAAATGCTGAATGTTTAGAATTTTTTTTCGACGAATAAACATTTTAAAAGTTGTGATAAGAATGTTTTTATTATTTTTAAACATTATGTATTATATTTGTTTAAACTATTTTCGTTTACTATTTTTAAATTTTATCGGTAGACTAATATCCTCTTAAGAAGACAACTAAATAAAAAATAATATTAAATATGGAAACATGTGTTATGATCGGATAAGGCCGTGCGCTAGCTATAGCAATAATACTCCAACATACCCCCCCCCCCCCCTCTCTCTTTGAAAATAATAATAATAATGATCATCATTATAGTATGTGTGCCACAAATCAAATGATGGTTAAGAACTTTATAAATACCGACTTATAATGTACCAGTTGTGAGTAATTTGTAAGCGTTACCATTTTATACTCATTATGACAAAGTTGATTTCCTATATTACTACAATACCAGTTGTAGGTTTGACAAAAAAATCTCTTCACCATTTACCTGAAAATATGCACCAGCATTTTTTAATAATAATTAATAATTACCTATATAGAACGTTTGATCTAGTTTTGCTGTTACTAAGCAATATTGCCTATCTGTTCATTGGATCCAAGTTAATTGGGCAGATGAACTTTACTAGTAAAAGAAGTACTGATGTACCAGTGAAAAGGAGCCATCGTATAATTTTAAACGTGTTAAGTAAGAGAGTTTTAGTTAGTTAGTTCTGTAATCGAAACATTGATTCTCTTTTACATATACCCAGAACTATAAACTTACATTACAAAGGTAATCTCTCTGAAAACTTACTTTTTATGTAAACGCACGTCCTTTCTCATGAATACTTGAACAATAGTTTTTTGGTTTTCCACCCGTTTCACTGGTGTTTTAAATAATTTCCTCGAGGGGAAAACTTGACTATTAAACATCTTATTAGGAAGCGCCATCGGATCACACGAGTAGTCGCATTTGTGCAAAACATTTCTTAAAATGTTTATTTTGGATGTTGGAGTTTGTACTATTTATTTGTGAGGAAGCTTGTATATAGGTAAAGAAGTTTAAATAAATCCTGATAAGTACAAGGACACTTCTGTGGGCGTTTTTTTCACGGACCCAATTATTTAGATAACTGGCTGGAGAATTGATGCTCAGTTTAGTATCTATGCGTTGAATTAATTGGTAAACATGTTTACCTGAGATGGGTGAAAAGGCACTAACACTAACACGGTTGTGTTTGTGTTTTTAGACGTATTATTGGAGTAGCCGGAGAAGGGGTCTCGGTACCAAGGTACAAGGTTATTACACCTCCATCTCGTGGAAATGCAGAAACTGGTTACTTGCCCATTCCTGGAATATCCTGCCTCTTATTTTCCTTGTGTAAATCCCTAATGACATTTGATTTTCTTGATTTCTTGGTTGGTCCGTTCTTTCCTGGGCATTCAGTCTGCACTGCCACTCTCGAGAGTTGCTCTTCTAAGTTCAAGTTGCCCCTACTCGTAAGTCAAACCAGTCATATTGGCCTTACTTCATCACAGTAATCTCTCTGGCTCTCAATGTGAAACATGATTTTCGTTAATCATCGAGGTCTGTATGCCAACCTTTTGTTTACCTTATTCAATTGTACCGGCTTTATTTATTTATTTTTTTGTGTGGACTGTGTGTTAACTGGTAATCCAACTATGATTTCGATACAATCTCATTGCTTCGATTAAAAACAAAAATAGTATTTATTACATGCATGGATACATTTATATTGTATTGCTTAATGCAGTCTTTTGTAAATCCATTTCGTCCTACAAAATGATCATTTTATTAAGTAAAATGTGTTAAGTTGTTAATTCCAAATAATAACTTTAAATCAAATTATAATTATCATTAACTACGGGAGACATACAAGAGAAAAATAGACCCCCGCACCGGGACTTAAACCATGGGCCTACTATACGGGGTTGCGGGGGTCTATTTTTCTCTGTATGTCTCCCGTAGTTAATGATAAATACAATTTGATTTAAAGTAAAATTTAATCTTTCCGTAGTATGAATACTACCTAAAACTTAAAAATTTGAATTTCTAATTGATTGTACTAGGTACAGGTACTAATTCAGTACTTTATAATTAAGTATAAGCGTTAATTCTCGATCTAGTTCTAGTGCCGTAAATATTTGGCTTGCTAGACTTGTAGAAAAGATTGAAAGCTTGGATTCGGGGAATTTGTATCGGTAACGACAGAGAAAAATCATTTTCCTGTATAGCTCAGTTGGTAAGAGCACCTGTAACGGATATATAGGAGGCCCGTGGTTCAAGTCCCGGTGCGGGGGTCTATTTTTCTGTATGTCTCCCGTAGTTAATGATAATTATAATTTGATTTAAAGTAAAATTTAATTTTTCCGTAATATGAATACTACCTAAAACTTAAAAATTTGAATTTAAAATAATAACTATTAACACAATTATATAACGTCTAATTAGCAAATGCTGCTTGTTAAATAAAATAAAATATCAATTAACACTGACACTCTTAAACCTAAGAATTTTATTCTAAAAAAAAAACATTATTGTACGGATTTTGATGGTGGTGAGGGATTTTGTTTTGTGTCTCACTTTGTTTTATCCGCCCGCAGAATTTCCGCAGATTTTCTTTAGAATGTCTTTAACCTGTTTTATGAGAAACACTTAATATTTCAAGATCTTATTTAATGTGGCTTTTTTACAAGAACAAAAAAGTCAAGATACATTTAGATCGAACGTATTATTTATGAACGAACATAAATTTCTTAGTTATCGTTTGTTGGCGGTGTTTTTAATATTTTTTTTATTATGTATTGTTTATAAAAGTGCAAGCTGGTTATTTTAGTATGAGCGGGTAAATGTGGTTTTAGTAGGGTTTGTATAATGCATAACCTGTGCTGTATTTTTATGACTCTATTCTCTTGTTTACGAGAAACTAAAAATACAAATTCATCCATTATTTTAATATTTATTTTAGCTAATAGTATTTTTGTGGAAGCAACTTGAGCAAAGCTAAATATTTAACAGCGAAAATTATGTAAACTGTAGTAAAAATTAAGTAAATAATAGAGGTTTTCCGCTGTTATCTTTATTACGCTAGTTAACTGTGTACCTCGTAAACATTATTTTTATCCTTAACCGTTCTAGTATGTCGGACTATTTATAATAATTATTTTTATTATTAGGCGACGAATGGGTTTATTCAAATTTAAATTTGGACAGCAAACTTGTTTAATTCGGATCGCATAACTCCAAAATAACTCCAAATCTGTAAGTACTGAGCAAATATGTTTATACTCTTGTTTTCTGCACTATTATGCCTGGAAGTATATTGCCTTTATATTGTCTTGGGATTTATGTCTCGGAAGAAACTCGTAGAAATTCTTATAGCCTATAATTCCGGGCGACCGTAATAGCTTTTTGTCTGAGAGGTTGTCCCAAAGGGAAATCTGGAATAGAGCCCACTGTGGATAGTTGGGTCGGGTCGCTGAGCACAGGAACCTACGGACTCTGTAAAGGTGTATTTTTAAAAGTCTGTGCTGGAGGCGAAAGATGCCGAGAGTCTGGACCATCGCCTCCATTTTGAGGCGTCCTCCCCACTCTGTGCAACATTCCACATACTTCCTTCCTCTTCTCCTTAACCAGCATTGCTCTTCCTTCTAACAGCTAACAGCTTCCTTCACTTAGAACGCTCCACAGTCTACACAATACACACACTTCCCGCCTCCATCAAATTATGTCCTTCCAGCAAAACCGTCCAGCAAAACATCAACCTCCTCTCAAACCTTCTCTTCTTTTCCTTTCTTAAGACTAACTAGGTTTCTTCTCCTACCTGGATCCGTGCACATCATCTCGCTATAAGTAATAATCAACCTGATTGTTCAATATCTCTGCAAGTTGTTATTATTTACCCAACTTAACTGTTATCATTTACCTTTTTATTATCGGCTATAATACATACAAGATAACAAAGATTTTTAAGCGCAAATACTTATTTTAATATTCATGTCTTGTTTATTATATATTTATGACCTACATTCCACACATCATTTTTATTAAATAAAACTCAATTTCATGTTAAAATCTACCTTTATAATCAAGTTTTGATTTAATTTTTCTCTGTAAGTTTGTTGAGCATAATGGTTGGTTTAAAACAAGGGAATCAGGGATAGAGATTAAACAAGGTGTGCGTCATGCGTCAGTGAGAGTGAAACCAGGGTAGGTGGGCTGGCCGGTATTTCCTGGGCACCGAATCAACAAGCCATCCTAATCGCTGACTTGCCTCCTTCTTCACTAAGCTCGGCTTGTTTTCTTCTTCTCAACACTTTCCTACTCTATCCATCTGTTTTATCTAAAATTTAATAACACTTTGGTACATTTTTTTTATTATTCTGAGTACATAACCAGGGACGTAACTAGGCTAGTTTCCACCCGAGGCAAGAGCTCGCGCTGGTGCCCCCCCCCCCCCCCCCAAGTCACTTCGACCAAGGCCCAAACGAAAAACCTCCTAGACAACACCTGATATTGTCACCAAACATTCATTGTGCTTTTTACCCATTAAAACTATCTAATTCAAATTTATGGCAAATAAACGTTCGAGGCAAAGGCAAGCAGTTTTTTTGTTAGTTATTTTATTTTATTTTTGTTCAAGGTACTATTGTATTGACAAATAATAAACAGTTCAAGTGTGTGCACAGCGAGGGCCAGCACACAGCGAGGGTCTGTTGGCAACACTGTATTGTTTAAGTAGTAGCTATTGATGGTGTTTTTTAAAATGCTAAAAAGCCTACTTTGAACTATCCTATGGGTCTGATATTCTTAAAACACTTGAACAAACTTCTGATAAAGTTTTTTTTTTTTTTTGCCAGTGAACCGAATTATAAACGTATAAATACATCCTAAAGAGAGAAATGTGTTTTGTCAATAAAAATATTTTTTTTTCCAAAAAGTAATACCTTTACTTTTGGTCGAAGAATTTCAGGAATGTTTTCAGAATGTATGGACTTTATATAAGCGAGATAGAAGGGGAGGACACTTTTCACACCAACTTCAAACTCGCCTATGCTCACCCTATCAAAGTTATAACCAAAAAATTATGTATTTTTGTAATCAGCTCGACGTGCCCTTTCATATAATACCCCACACGGTCTCCAAAAAACCAATTATTTTTAACCCTTAAGTTTTTTTACCCTTATTTTTTTTAAATAATCCTTCCACCAGTCAGTTTCCATCCAAAAAATCCTCTTATCCAAAATCTATCATCCGGAACCATTCCTGATAACCCTCCCAGGCGCCTAAAGCGGCAATGGCCCCGTGACTTATTGACACCATAATCGGACAAAAAACTATGTAAATTAATTAATTATTACCACAGCCAATAAGCTCTCTCACTGGACAGCTGTCTTATACCAGTTAATGTCAAGCCACATGTATAAACTATGTTATCATTATTGCTTATATCAATCAAATTGTGGTTGCAATATACAATAAATTAAAAAAAAAAAAAAAATCGCAGCCAAACTTTAAGTAAACAAAAACCAATGCAATCATTGTACCATTAGAAAGCTTATTAAATGCGCCAACTTTTGATGTAAAAAAAGTTATTTCATAACCATCCACATTCAAAAGTTATGGCAGCTCAAATTTACATTACTTTTGATAAAATTGAATATTAAATACATTTTTGTACTGGAAATTCGATGAAGTATCACCCCCTTTTAGCTTAGATGAAACGCCCCGTATATAATATTTGTGTGCGTATATATATATATATATATATATATATATATATATATATATATATATATATATATATATATATATATATATATATATATATATATATATATATATATATATATATATATATATATATATATATATATATATATATATATATATATATATATATATATATATATATATATATATATATATATATGAAGAAGCTACTACACAAAAATATTAATCCTAAACTCACCGTAAAACATCTAAACAACGACTGAAAAAATTCTCACGCGTCAACATATATACGGAGAAAAACCACAGCCTCCTTGATAAAATAATGCATTTTTTAAAAAAAATTATAGTTAGTCTTCGTAATAAACATAATAAACCCCCCCCCCCCCCCCCCCCCTGGAATTCCTAAAAGTATAGACATGGAAAGGGGCCATAGCTAGATAAGATTTGCAGGAGTAAACAAGTATCCTAGGCAGTCTGTGAACTGGCTTTAGACGGGACCAACCTGGCATTTACCTAGTAAACTGAAGGAAACCACAGAAAACCTTAATTAGGTTGGGCGGACCTGGGTCCTTCCAATAAAACATTCTAAAACTAGAACATCTATTAGCAGTTATAGAAATCGTTTGTGGGCTTGAGTTAGGAAAAGAAACTGAAGAAGAAGATATAAGACTAGAACAATTTGTAAAAACCAACAGAATTAATTTGCAAAGCCAGGGGAAGGCAGAGAGAAAAGAAAAATAAACAATATAACAATCCAGAATATATCACATTTAAATTCTCAATAACACTCCTTAAATTCGGAGAAGTAGAATCCTTTTTAATGTGAAGCATTTCAAGGACTCTTCTCCTAAACTCATCGGCTTCCCTAGCTACAACAGAAAAACCTGGCAAATCTAGTGTTTTATATTAATAGCATGAGCTGCTAGCGCAGTGACATTAACCTTATTAGTTCTTATGCTATATTCATGTTGATACCAACATAAATGTATCAACATATATATATATATATATATATATATATATATATATTATATATATATATATATATATATATATATATATATATATATATATATATATATATATATATATATATATATATACATATATAATTTTAAAAATCTTATATTATTTTGAATATTTATTAAATCACTTTGATGGATATTTTCCTAAAATAAAATATTAGTCCAAAGTTTGTATCATATGATGAGTAAATTGAACAAAGACCTGATATTGGGCATATTGAGAGAGTAGATAGTGTTTTTCTGGTAAGGTATTGTGGTGCAACTGTATGGCGGAAAGAGTAGGTAAACCGAATGCCAGCTTAGCGAGTGTAGGTAATGAGAGTTTGGGGTGAGTGAAGGAGAATGGGTTATGTAAACTGTTGGAGATACTGCTGTAACAGCCTGATCCAGACCTCTTTATAGCCACAGCCTAAATTACCTTTCAAAAGTCTAAATAAATATCATTCCTGCATCTTTCTAATGCGAATTTAAAAGTCTTTAAGATGAGGAAATTGAAAAAACTTTACAATCTCCGTTGATTTTATTTGCTTCGACAATTGATATTCATAAATTGAGAACTAATAATAATGTAACGCTTTTTCAACTATAGCTGAATAACAATGTTTCAAGTGAAACTCGTTTAGCCGTGGTAGAGTGAATTTGCTTGGATAAAACGACATCGTGAAACCAAGTTTGCGTTTCGAGACTGGTCCAAGTGAAATATTTTTGAAGTGAAATTGCAAGTATTTGTTTTGAGACTCGTCTGTGATCAACTGCCGGCCTAAAGTCGGCAATTAATCTTTCACCCACCCCTGAGTTAACAGTCGTACGCGCAAACTACTACACCACGGGAGTCGATAATTTTCTAAATACGCAGAATTGGTGTATAACCTATTATTATATACATTATTATATACATTTTAATAATATATATATATATATATATATATATATATATATATATATATATATATATATATATATATATATATATATATGTATATTGCGTATTTAATAAAAGATTTATATAATATGCATTACTTAAATAAGCTTTATTGTGTTATTTCATTATTATTTAAATCTAAGTAATATCAATCTTTTTAGGGTCCGTAGGCTAAACCAAGAACCCTTAGGCTACATTCACACGAGGCGGTTAAGGACGACTCGGCTGGTAATCTGTCCGAGTCTCGTTTTCTCTCGACGCATCGCGCGACCAGATAACCGCCTCGACTTAATATATAAACCAGTATTTTCGTGTGTCACAGTTCACACGTGTCTGCGAGACGAGTCGGATCTTCCGAGATCACCTTTTTTCTACATTCTTTTTTTTTTTTTTTTAGTTTTTATACAGTTTTTGTTTTATATAGTTCTCTATTGCTAAAGATGTATATTTATTATTAATTCATATTATTTATATTATTAATTCAAATTAACAATTCACTGAAGTGATTTTAAATGTAGAATTAATTACCTTTTGTTGTAACAGTTGATTTTTGAGAAATTAAAATTAATTGCAGCCTTTGAAGCCAGGCCCGAAATTTTCAAACTTCTCTTAAAGTTAAAAAGGTTTTTACCATCTTGTTTAATTTGAGGCCGCAACATACAATATGTAATAATATCCTGTTAATCGTCGCTCCCGAACGATCTCATGTTCCCAAACAAAACAACTTTTCTTTCGCCGCTTCAATCTACGGTATAAAAGCCACAAGATAGCCAAATCTTCTACAAAATCCATGTTATCCCGAAAGAAGACGATTGAGACTAATGGCTACATGAAGAAACCGACTCGTTGCCACCGCTTTCCTCCGCGGACATGTGAACACTCCACTCGCCGCCGACCCGACCGCTGAGTCGACCAGAACCGCCTCGTGTCAATGCAGCCTTATATTTTCTGCGTGTGTCTGTCCGTCTGTCGCCTGCTCGCACGGCTACACCTTTCGTCCGATCGCTTTGAAATTTGGCATAAATGTGTATAGTACCTACCCACACATTTTAAAAATAATTTTTAAAATGATTTCAAAAATATTAGGGTAAAAAAACGTAAAAAATTGGGTTAAAAATTAATTATTTTTTTGGAAACCATGTGGGGTATCATATGAAAGGGTACGTCGAGCTGATTACAAAATATATAATTTCTGGTTATAAGCTTTGACAGGACGACAGGTGAGTTTGAAGTGGGTGTGAAAAGTGTCCCCCCCCCCCTTCAATCTCGCTTATGTAAAGTGCAACATATCTGTAAAAAATTCCTGAACATTCTTCCAACAAAAGTAAAGATACCACTTTTTGGAAATTTCGAAAAAAAATAAAAATATTTATTGACAAAATACATTTTTTTTTATACTTATGCTCTTTTCGATGTATTTATTTGTTTATAGTCCGGTTCAGTGGTAAAAAATATTTTATCAAAAGTTTGTTTACGTGTTTTGAGAATATCAGACCCATAGGATAGTTCAAAGTAGGCTTTTTAGCATTTTAAAAAGCACCATCAATAGGTACTACTTAAACAATACAGTGTTGCCTACAGACCCTCGCTGTGTGCTGACTAGCATACACTTGACCTGTTTATTAATATTAATGTTTCCTTTATCTTGGAATCTATTAATCATCATTTCAATAAACATAGTATAATATAAGTGGAGCAATTTGAGTAAAATTGAGTTACGTGCTTCTTCTAGGAATGATTTAAGGCCCGGTCACACAGAAAGCGGACTCTGTGGGCTGTTATTTTGCATTATCCTGGTCAAACAGAAGGAATCGTCTGCGGCGGAAAGGGTGTCCTCCGTCCGCCGCGGACAGGGCGGTCACACAGAAAGCGGACTGGTGTAATCAAGCAGTATGTGGACTAAGTAAAACGCGATTTTTTCAACTCGTGTTGTTTTATGTTTTATATCAGCTGTGAATTGAGTTCATTTATTTGTTTTTACTTTCTCATATAAAGAGAAAGTATTGTGGTGGCGCGAAAATTCGATTTTGGTGGATTTACATGTTTTAAGGTCCCCTGAGTCCAAATTAGTGGTTTTTAAAAAATGTCGTTTGTCGTCTGTCTGTGCAGACGCCTGGAGCCTAAACTACTGGACCGATTTTGACAAAATTTGGCATACATGTTCAGAAAAATCATACCCCGAGGTGAAATCGAGAAATGAATTTTATCTCTAAATTTGTTGGCGCTACCCCCAAAAACTCTGAAAAAACGTGAAAAAAAAAATTATTTCTCGAAAACGGTTCAGACGATTTTGATTATAAATTCTAAAATGTAGTCCATTTAAATACGAATCTAACGATATAAGCCGTTTCCCGGGAAAAATCTAGTTCCTGAGAAGATAGCTTAAAATGCGGACGGAGAGAGCCTGGGTTCGATTCCTCGCCCAGGAGAAGTTATTTTTATGATAAATTTTGATGAAATGTCCAATAATAATTAAATGTATAAACGAAAACTAGTAAATGGATAACACTGGGCTACGTAATTATAAACTGGTATATGGGAAAGTTTGTCTGAGTTGTCTCCGATTTTTTTGTTGCATTATCGCATGGGGAAGCGCTGCCGATACTACTTTATAATCAGTAACCACAGTTCAGAAAGCAATAATCAAAATAATTTTAAAAAGGCACGTCGTTACCCTTTTTAAATGTGTCCTAAAGATATTACTGTGCTACCGATAAATCTTATTTTTAAGAAAAGGTATAAACACAATTAACCATAATTATTTAACGCGTTTAAAAAGATTAAATATTGTTATGAAGTTATGAATAAGTAAGTCACACAATATATTAATTATCAGCCCAAGTACAATCTTGTCCCACACAATATATAAAATATCTACCCAAGTACAATCTTGTTCCACACAATATATAAAATATCTACCCAAGTACAATCTTGTCCCTCTCAATATATAAAATAGATATTTTATTTAAATAGATACTTTATAATTTATATAAAATAGATATTTTTATAAATAGATATTTATATAGATATATGTATTTTATTTTTAAGTACAATCTTGTATAAGATTGTTTAGCAATTTGATTTTGTTTAGCTCTTAGGTAATAATCAACACATGTTGACGCTAAAATAAAATGTTAATGTTTTTCTGTGAAACAACGTTTCATATGAATAATGTAATTTTTGCTGAGTTCCTGTTAAAAAAAATTCTTATTTGTTGTTTAAAATGTATAACAGCTGTTGAAAAAATGAATAGGTTTTGCTTTGTTGGTTGTATTGCAGATAAGGAGCAAAGCAAACATTGGTTATAAATGAATAGGCTTTGCTTTGTTGGTTGTATTGCAGATAAGGAGCGAAGCAAACGTTGGTTAAAAATGAATAGGTTTTGTTTTGTTGGTTGTATTGCAGATAAGGAGCAAACGTTGGTTAAAAATGAATAGGTTTTCCTTTGTTGGTTGTATTGCAGATAAGGAGCAAAGCAAACGTTGGTTAAAAATGAATAGGTTTTGTTTTGTTGGTTGTATTGCGGATAAGGAGCAAAGCAAACGTTGCTTCAAATATCCGTTTCATGTTTATCTAAACTTCTCCCTTTGAATAATTTTGATAACTTTGTTTTTTTCCTGTTTGTTCTTCCCTATTACATAAGCCTTGGTCATGGTTATTATTCAGAGACTTATTCAAGTCTTCTTAAATTGTAAAAGTATTTGAAATGTATTATAAAGACCCAGAAAAGGAATTATCAATTAAATTGTCAAATAGTTTTTTTTTGTGTCTTCTTAAAACTTCAAATTTAGTTATGAATTGTTTTTCTGTTGTCAGACAGCAATAGTTTGTCGCTTAAGCCTTGGGGGGGGGGGGGGGGGTACTGATTACTATAGTCTATATCTAGGTTAGGAAACATCATATGTTTCTTACTTCGACGATCCAAAACTACGAGTTAAAAGAAGCTGACTCTAGACAAGAAGACGACCTGAGAATTTAGATATAGAAATGTTTTTTCGGCCTTAGTCGGCAAATGTTTTTCGCTTAACCCTGGGGGGTACTGATTACCACGTCCATATCTGGGTTAGGAAACATCATATGTTTCTTACTACGACGATGCAAAACTACGAGTTTCTAGAAGAAGCCGACTCGTAGACAAGAAGACGACCCGGTCCGAGTATGCACTGTGCGCGCGCAACTCTCGCCTTACACCACTACTTCCTGTTGGACTAAAATGCTATTTTAGAATGTTGGCCCCCGTGCCCGTGCCTCCCCCTACTATTACTGTCTCCTTTACTAAAACAACCCGCGTTTAAAGCCTCTTACATGACTCACTCAAACAATAATATATACATTTTTAACACGACTCAGACCGTTCGATACTTGACTTTTTCTCATTTTTTCTCTTCTCCTATTTATCGACAGTAACGAATTGATTTCATTTCATAGCTACTTCGCCTTCATCACTCTTAAATTTACGAGCTCGTCAACTGAACACGATAACAGAGTCATAACTACGACCGCTATATTTTAATATATGTATTAACAATGCATTGAATACACCTATTCATAAAGCTTTATACGTCTTCTCAGTGCAGTTCCCATAAATAAATAAATTCGTAATATGTTTTATTATACAGTTGCGTTTATCATTTATCTCTTTCATTGGTTTATAGACCACGTCAATACTTATTTCTTAGAGATAAGAACTGCAAATTATTTGCTTAATAATTTCTTTCTAGTAATTATAAGTGCTGTTAAGTTATGAGCACGTGAACGAGGCCGTATACACATTTCTGCTCAAATTGTGGCTGCAGAAGCTTACTGTATATTAGCCCTGTTTACACGGTGATATTTGACGCGATAGTTGTCACGATACCAACCATCGCATCAACTATCACCGTATAGACTACGTGATGGATTCTGCGATAGAACTATCAACCATCACATTATCTCGTCTGACGAGATAGTTGAGTCGCCAAGTGTTCTATCACAGCAGACAAAGTACTCTCGCGGGGTGATGTAAGAACTACCACACTAGATACTAGATGCTGGTTGGCTTATTGTTTGATTATACTTTTATATAACGTGATAACAGATCTAAAAGGCAGCAAATATGATAGCTTGCTTGATATTTGTTATAAGATTTAGTTGTTTTCGAAAATATAAATATTCCGTTTGTTGTATATGTATTATAATATATTATTATCATCAATTTTATTCTCTTTTTCTGTATCCAAGTCAGAAGTGTAGGATATGGATATAACTTTGAGTACAAAACAAGTTTTGACGTACCTATGTTAACTCTCGCCGTGTAGACTGCACACCTCCGCGATAGTTCTATGACGTCGAATGACATGATAGTTTTATCGTGGGAGAACTACACCGTGTAAACGGGGCTTATAGAATAGATGTTCGTAGTTTGTACTATTTCTTTCTTTTTTGTTCTTTATTAACATCGATAATCAGGGATTATTCAAATAATGATATCAATTAGGTAACAGGCAATATTTGAACATTTGATACTAGTTTGACTATTCTAATTCGATCAAGATTTTTTCGAACTATTTTATTATTCAAGCTACTTTCAAAAGATGATAAGTTCTTCAAATTCTTATTCGGAACTAATAACTTGTGTAATAAAAAGTTTGTTCGGTATAATATATCGGTGCTAAAGTCTAAGGCTACGTCCTAATTGAGGGCCATCGTACGAGTAAGATCGTGCGATCAACGGTCGCATCGATGTATTCGCACGAACTAAAAGTGTGCCCTAATCAATTGATTGTAGGCTCGTACGATTAGGGTTTATTTCTCGTCGTAATATAAATTAATTTAGTCGCACGAGGTCTGTCGAAGAAGATGCATTGTTTCTGCTCAGTGGAAATGTTTTTCTCATTTCCTCTACATTGAGGTCTCCGGTTAAAAAAACCGTAAATCTCATAATAATATTTATAAAGAGCGATTATATAATAGGTATGGTGAATATCACCGTCTCGATACTTCTTTGTTTTTACTTTCTCATATAAAGAGAAAGTATTGCGATAACACAAAAATTCGATTTTGAGATTTTGATGGATTTACACGTTTTGAGGTCGCCTGAGTCCAAAAGGTGGTTTTTAAAAAATGTCTGTCTGAATGTCTGTGTAGACGCGTGGAGCCTATACCCCGAGGTGAAATCGATAAATAAATTTTAGCCCCAATTTTGGGGGAGCTATCCCCCAAAACTCAGAAATAAAAAAATTATTTCTCGAAAACGGTTCCGACTATTTTGATTAAAAAAAATCTAAAATGTAGCCCATTTAAATACGAATCTAACGATATAAGCTGCTTTCCCGGGGAAAATCTAGTTCCTGAGAAAATCGATTTATACGCTGATGGAGAGAGGCCAGGTTCGATTCCCCGCCGAGGAGAAGTTATTTATATGATATATTTTGATAAAATGTTCAATAATAATTAAATTTTTCCACGAACACTAGTAAATGGAAAACTCTGGTCTAAGTAATAATGAACTCGGATATGAGAATGTTTGAGTTGTCTCGGACATTTTTTTTTTTTTTTTTAGAATATAAATGACTTTGACTAAATAGCTATTAAGACAAAGAGCTGTTTAGTCCAATGTATATTTTGGGACAAAGGAATATCACACCTATGTTTTTATAAGGGAAGTAACAGTGTAAAGAAGAACATTCCGTTCACCTTCTTTAGATTGTTACTCTGCTGTGGTTTTTTATAAGGGGAGTAACAATCTAAAGAAGTGTCATCATCTCTACTTTACGTAGTCAAGATGACCTTTTTTTACCAGTATACGAGAACGTTCAAAGTAACATTTGACTGCATCTGCAATGAAATTAGTGCTAAATGCAGGCATGAGGTTACTAATTTCAAGAAGCCAATAACGGTGGAGGACCTTCTTTATTATTCTGGAAATTTGTCTCCCACTCCTGCTTAGACTTGTTTCGATTCTTGTAGTCTTGGCATTTTATGTCCAACGTCCAACATTATTGGATGTGCGCACGAACTTCTGTAATTAATGTATTTTTAAAACAATAAGAACTTTCAGTACTCATGATTTAACGCGCGATGATGACACTCGTACGATTAAAAACAAACATTACAGTTAAGATAATCTAGAGTTGGGTAATTTGTCTGCTTTAGTTCGGACATGTTATGTTTTAGTCGATCCAATAAGCGTCTCATTTCTATCCGGTCTTTTCCTCAAACATATTTGCTGTAGTGTGTGGCAATGCAATAATAATTTGTAAACGTGAAGTTATACTTACGATTAGGGTATAAATGATGTTTGTGTAGAACAATAAATATATTACCTATTTCTAAATGCCGAAAGAACGTATCATATATATATATACGTAATCTGGAGAGTAGCGACAATTTGAGTAATTTGTCTGATTGGGTTATGAAATAATTAATATTGAGTCAATGAGCGGCTTATTCTAATCCTTTTTTTTTTAAAAAAAAATTATTTTTTATCTATTGTTCTTACAATGCCAGACTGTTCAAGTGCTTTCTTCCATTTTTTTTTTTTTATATATTTGTAATTAAAATTGTTAAATATACATTCAATTAAAATAGCTTAAGGGGGGGGGGGATAAATTAAATAAATAAAATAAGTCTTAAAGTCAAGAGGTTTGTGATTCACAAGGAAAAAAAACTTGTTGCTAATAAATATAAAAATAAATAGACATTTCAAAATAATTTAATCTTATAAGTTGTGGAAATGATCGGTCTCTTAAAATTTGCTGACGCATTGAATGTTAATTATTTTGCTATATGTATATGTTTATCGGTTATGACATTCTGAGTAATGAATATAGTTGCTAGATGAAGGGTCGGTAAGCCGCTGGCCGCTGCTACCTAGCCGCAGTCGGCTGTTCCAACTCGGTAATGTTGGCTCATCAGTCAACAATCTTATATTATACTGGTACTCATGAATGTAACGTATAATAATATACTAGGTACGTTTCGTTTGTGTCCTTAATTAATTAATCATGTACTCGGTGTTTAATAAATAATTATAAACTCAAAGAATCGTCGTATTTTTTGAACTTATGATTTTAAAATCTGAGTTTTTATAATATGTCGACTATCAAACGTGTGTAAATTGTATACTCGTATTTACATGTTATGGGGGTACACCCTGTTGTATACTCGAACATATTCAAAACCAAGTACTAAAAACTTAGTCGTTCTATAGTTTTAATACTATTTGGTCCTTGTATGTATATTATCTCATAGTAGCAAGGGATACAGGTGCCGGAACGCCGTTCCAGTAGGACTTCAGTGGATGTTTCAAAGACTAAGGAACTTCTAGTAAAATGTTAATGCTTGTTGCAATATGTATTGTTTAAGCAGAATACAAAATAAATTGAAATATAGATTCATCAATTTCTCGTTTTGGGACTTGTAGTGGTACTACTGTACTAAAACGATTGTGTTATAGTCGTACAATTGTAGAGAGATTAAATTTCTCTAAATTCATGTACAGTATTATAAAAACTTATCAGAACAATTAGTACATTTCGTTGTATTGCTCATTCATATTTCCTCAACTGACTTTGTTATAGTGACATTATTACCGTCGACGATGTGAGCCGATCTAAATTCAACCAAACAAAGATAAAAAAATAATCGGTGCGTTAACTAATTATATAAAAAACTTTGTTTCTTAATTCTCAATGTGAATAGCTATTAAAATGATAACAAAGTAATTTGTTTAAATTAATTTTCGCAAATCGTACTTTTGTCATGAAGCATTTTCCAGCAGTTTTACAAAATCCAATTATCTGAAAGTAATACTAAAGTATGGAGTTATTAAACGGGATTTTTCCCCCCTAAAGTAGATTTAGTTTTGTTACTTTACCACTAATCATGCCTTAGGGTCCTACGGTAATTTTTACCTCCTTAAGTTATATTTTCCAAACATTTTTGGCCCAAACCCCCGGCGTTCCGGTACTGGGAAATTTTCGAGTGCACCTCTGCATAGTTGTGTTCTTCTAGTGGTTTTTTCTTCACCCGTTTTTACTGCACTTATCTCTAACATTATAAAAGGACAAAATTCTGTACAAAGGATCTCGCCAAAACCGAATCTTAACCGTGGCATCGATATGCCCCCGTGAAGGAGTAGGGGGCGATGAGAGAAGAAAAATGAGCCCGAGATCGAGGGGGGGGGGGGGTCCTTGTTTTGAAGCGCTATGGGCACTCGGTCCTCGGTTCTCATATTTGAATTGAACACATACAAACATAACATTTTATTCTTTTAGAAAATCCAGCGTGTAAATCAGCTGGTTGTGTGTATGTTTTTTGCATGTGTTATTTTTTGTTTAATCATGTGATTCCTTTAAAAGTGTGTTTGTTGTGAGATGTTTTCTGTAAGCTAAGTTTATGATGACGTGCAAGTTAATAGGTACGTTTTAGGGTTCTTTCGTCCGCCCTATTAAATATATTGAACCATATTTTTCTATTCACATATTTGTTAATTAGATTGATCGTTCCAAGTTTTAAGTTTCCTTATTATAACAAGTATAATAAGGAATAAATAATTGAAAATATGACTTCTTGTTACGATGTTTTCACTTATGAATTTTATTATATTTTTAATTAGTTCTTGCTTCATTTCTTAACCGTTCAAAACCCTACTTCTACAGGATCACTGCTGTGATTGTACATTGTATTAGTTTGCTTCATTTCATAGGTTTATTTAATCATAATGAGAATAAAGTGTCCAGGTTGGTACTGCTGGAACCGAAGTGCGCTAGCCCTCCTCAGGATTAGAAAAAGGTGAGGGTTGAAGTGTGCCAGCCTCTTAGTCTAAAGCAGGGGTTCTCATCAGGATTGCATAAAGAGCCAAATTTCAGAATCAGAAAATTTCTAAGGGCCGCTGTATATGGCTATCATATTACGTTAATAATACGTTTTTTTAATTTTTCAAAACTGTTTTGATTTCTTACATGAATTAAAGTATTAATTCAGGAGAAGGTAAAGAGCGTAGACGGTTAAAATTAATCTGGGTCTATCTGCGGGTTACTTTCAATAAACTATAAACGTTTCATACAAATACTTTTGGAGTTATAGGTGTAAATTAATGTATGTTTGTGCGCATGTGGAAGAGAAACAAATAGGCGCAGTAGGTTGTAACAGACCAACGATGCGCTAATTATGGCCTACCATCCAAATTTCATTTAAATCGGACGTATAGTTTTTAAGATATGTCGGTTTGCAAATATTGAACGACAGACCGACAGATAGAAGAACCAAAAATGTTCCCTGATGTCTAAAACGTTTTTCTGTCTTAGAATTTTTGTAATCGGAGACCTAAAATTTTTTCGTTCTTCAAAATTATCACATAGCTTACTGAAGGTAACGGATGCTATGTGATCGTTCTGAAGAACGAAAAATTACTAGGTTTTAGGTCTTCAATTTTAAAAAATGTCAGATATCAGGGAATATTTTTGGTTCCGTGAATGTCTGTCGGTCTGTCGTTAATTTTTGCGAACCAACTTATCTTGAAAACCACTCATCCAATTTTAATGAAATGTGGGTAGTAGGTTATAATTAGCCCAATGTTGGTCCCATTAAGTTCAACCCTCTGCGCCCATTTGTTTTTCTTCTACATTCACACAAACATACATTTTTTACACTTTTATCTTTAAAAGTACTCATCTGATTTGTATAAAATTTGGATGTTATGTTAAACGTAGCCCACAGATGGTCCCATATCAATTTCAACTGTCTGCGCTCTTTAAATTTGGCTAAATTGATACTTTTAATAATGTAAAAAATCAAAATAATTTTTACAAAAAAGAGGGGAAAAAAAGACTGCCAATTGGTGTGGCACATAGCTCCCTCGCATCCTATCATTACTTTGTTGATTTTATTATTTTACAAGCCATTATTATCTAATTTATTTAATGTTTTCCCCCGTTTTCTAATCTGTCAAAATTGTTTTGATTTTGCTTTCGAGTTTACCTAAGGTAACGGAAGCTATGTGATCGTTCTGAAGAACGAAACATTATTAGGTCTCCGAGTTCAAAAATTCCAAGACAGAAATCCGTTTCAGACATCAGGGATCATTTTTGGTTCCGTGTCTGTCTGTCGGTCTGTCGTTCAATTTTTGCGAACCAACGTATCTTAAAAACTATACGTCCAATTTTAATGAAATTTGGGTGGTAGGTCATGAGTAGCCATGTGGTAGGTCATGGATATAAATAGGACTGTTTTCTACCTACCCGGCCTATTAATTAAAAATATTATACAATATATTTCTTCCCTACTCTAAAGCTTCTGCTTGTACCCGGTAAATTTTACATGCCTGTTTCAGTTGTACTTTAGACAATGTGTAAGAAGTTTTATTAAAATCGTTATACGTTAGAACGGAAGATATCGGTAAAAAAGTTTTTTTTTTTTATTTAACGTTTGGATCCTCTTTAATAAATTTAGCGATCTTTATTACTTTATAACAGTGTCGGTGTTCGTTTTACTAAAACATATTTAAAAAAGTTGTTTGTCTTATTAAATAGATGAAGTTAGAATTTTTTCTTGGATTAAGAACGCAGTATTGTAATAATATACCTAATATATTGAAATAAGCGTGAGCAGAGATCAATTTTACTTTTAACAAGACCGTGATTATATTTTCTATATTTACAAAACCAAGTGACATTTTGAAATATAACAAAAATAAACAAAACAAGTCAAGAAACAGGCTTCCTTAATAACATTTTTTCCCGTCTTCTTGAAGCTTACGTTTACGTGAGCGTTGCGCGTGAACGCTTGGGCGGATAACGCTTTCCAACGAACTCAGCCTTGGGCATTGGTAAAATGAACATGTGTACCAAATTTCAACTAACTCAGTGATGTTTTACTCAAGTTATCGTCATCGGTAGATTTCGTGACGGTGATTTTGGTCGTTTTTTCGGATTCACTCCCGGGCTCCTGAACGTGCCATAAGGAACTTCGTTCCAAAAACTATTAAATTTTAGGTTCTTTTTTATTGCCTATATCACAAGTATTTACACTATACACCATACCGGTTTCAGCGTGTCTGCCATCGTCAGTGGTTAAGTACAAACCAAATTAAATTATCTATGTTAAGGTTAAGGTAAGGCAGGTCTGGAAGGATAAGGTAAGGTAGGGGTGTTTATGACTAAGGGAACAAGGGTAGAGTAGGAGGATTGGGTCAGTGGATTAACCGTACTTATTTTGAGATTTAGACACCTGTACAAGCTTCTGTTTGGGAGTCATTACAAAAGCTTTTACAATTTATATAAAATTAAAACTATAGCAAATTAGGTTATTAAAATTTTACTAAACTAAATTGGCATGAATTGACTACAGAAATGTATGATGTATAATCTTGATTTTTAATTAATATTCATATGCCACATGGTGAACATTCGAAAAAGTTATCTATTGCACTAGTTATGGTACTAAGGTTATACGCAATTATTATTTATGGTTAATTTACTTGATACCTAATTTTACTTAATCACTACATCCTCTAACTTTAATACTAGAATTGTAATAAATTATATTTCTTTATTTAAAAATTAGTACTAAATTTTAACTTAATGTAGAGGTTTGATTAGCGGTGATTGTATGAATTGTGTTTGTTCATTGAAACATGGAGTGTCGTCTTTCATAGCTCTATTAATTTCTAGTTGTGCCAGTAGGTTTAGTCTAGGCCCTATATTGCAAATATGTAGTACGTCAAAGATATTGAAATCATGATTGTGACCTTTTTCTAATAGGTGGATGGAAAATTTAGTATTATATTAGTAAATTTAGTTAGTATATTCAATTCAATTTAGTTTTAAGTAAAATTATAATAACCTAATTTGCTATAGTTTTAATTTGATATAAATTGTAAAAACTAGTTTTTCTAATGCCTCCCAAACAGAAGCTTGTACAGGTATCTAAACCTCAAAATAAGTACGGTTAATCCACTGACCCAAGCCTCCTACTCTACCCTTATTCCCTTAGTCATAAACACCCCTCCCTTATCCTTCCAGACCTGCCTTACCTTGACCTTAACATAGATAATTTAATTTAGTTTGTACTTAAACACTGACGATGGCAGACTTGCTGAATCCTGTATGGTGTATAGTGTAAATACTTGTGATAGACAATAGTAGTGATAGACAATAAAAAAGTACCAAAAATTAAATAGTTTTTTATTTTTAAATACGAGTAACAATCACAAAATATCGGCCGAAACTACGAATTACGTTGAAGTTTTATAGGAAATCCAAGTTTCTACCTACATTTCAATGAAAAGTAGTGAAGTTTTAATATACATATACTTATAATACATATTCTTATTACTTATAATACATAATCTTATTACTTGTAATACATAATCTTATTACTTGTAATACATAATCTTATTACTTGTAATACGTAATCTTATTACTTTAATACATAAATTCAAGAATACTCTTTAAGATAAAATTTTATGGATAGCGAGGATCAGTCAAAAGTAAAAAAAAACACAATGTTTTAGTTTACCGACGTTTCGGAAAATATATTTCCTTCTTCAGGGCAAGACTATGAATCTGAAGAAGGAAATATATTCCTGCCCTGAAGGAGGAAATATATTTTTCGAAACGTCGGTAAACTAAAACATTGTGTTTTTTTTTTACTTTTGACTGATCCTCGCTAAACATAAAATTTGATTTAATTATTTCACAGTCGATACTTTCCAATTCTTAGTTACTCTTTAAGATTTTAGCTTGAGTAGGTGTCAAATTGTGAAAATGACAATGCTTTGACAAGAACATGAGCACTTTTATTTTACGGTTTAACTTTATCAGAATTGTATTTTTGTAAGTGATGGATTGATCTAAAATTGCCATTTATTACTTTCAAACAGAATTTCGTGTAATGTTCTGTTAAAAAAAAAAAAACCAGTTATCGGCTTGTGTTTTCAAAGTTTCACGTTTTTTACTTGTGTCCTTTCAAGACGAACAAACCATCAATCTTACTAGAGGAAAATTATTCTTTCCATAAGACATACTGATATTTGCATCATTGTGCGTGGGCTAAGATAGTCCTTGATTCAATTATTCTTAAGGTGTATGAGAACAAGGAATGTTTCTAAAGATTTGATGTATTTCAACTTTATTAACATGGTTCTGTCTGTGCAACCTAATAAAAGTAGCAGACGATGTTGGGAGAGCATAATAACATATTTTTATTAGTGTAAGCATACTTGGTAAAGCGTGTCCTTCTCCAGGTTGCCCCTAGTTCAATCATTGTTTTAGTTTATATACATAATATAGGAAATTATGTAGGCATTTTACTGCTATTGTTTATATAAACAGTATACTAGTAGTTATGTGAACTGTAGGCCTCGCATACGTTGACAACATATGATTGAATTAATGGCTTTAAGCAAAATCTATGCCAAATTTCAACAAATATATATGTGTATATATATATATATATATATATATATATATATATATATATATATATATATATATATATATATATATATATATATATATATATATATATACAAACTTAAATAAAATATAAAATTTGTTTAAAAATTAAATAAAGAAAACATAACACATAGATTTATATGTCTTTAAGGAACATCCATGCCAAGTTTTAGAAATATTGAACAAGGCGTTTCATCGAGACTGCGTAACAATTAATAGTACATATCGCGTCTAGTGCGGAAAGTAGCACTTTGCATACGAGTGTGAAGTTGGCACCCGAGTGACAGCGAGGATAGTAAAACCACACGAGCAATGCAAAATGCCGTTTTCGAACGATTTGCGTACCGTACTTTATCTACGATTGTGGATTTTAATAATGAATACAGAAAGAAAATAAAAAATAAACTTCCTGCATGTAAGTTCGTATTTCTCTTTTGATAAAGATGACATTAATTCATTAGTTGTATTTTGTGGCGAATTAATTATTTCGGGAGGCGTATTATTCTCCTCATTTTCGTCATAATCACTTAAATCACTCATTGTTTTTCACTAAATACTCGATATAAGCAGTTACTTTAATTAAACAAACAGCAAATTAGTTTTGTTAAATGTAAACAAACTCGCTTATCGTGCGTTAAGGTAAAGAATTCCTCTATTTCCGCTCTAGGGAGGGAAAAAACAAGAATTAAGAACGCGCATGCGCAATGTATACAGGTACGAAAATAATTACTTTCTACGCATCTAAACAGAGATGTAATGTTTATATTTCGTATCAATCGTAGATAAACATATTTACAGACAGACGGACGAAATGCTAAACGTTCCGAGTCTGAGAACATAGAACCACGAAACATTGAAACATTCGAATTGAAGAAAAACAAACACAGAACTCTATGCTTGGTCAATTAACTAACAGTAAACTAAACCTTAATAAATACTAATTTTTATTGAAGAAAATTATGCTGATAATAATTGTTTAAACATGCCATTTGTAAAGTGACAGCAGCATTAAAATCAATCTGCTCTCCTATCATTTATAGTTATTTACGCATCAAGGGAATAAAGTCAGGCATAATTCCCTGAGCAATCAAGTTAAGGCGAAAGCCGAAGAAATCATGGATTTGAAGTCTCGAGGCGAAGCCGAGAGACTTAAATGTTGGTTCCCCAGGTAACCATGAATTAAGTATTGCTCTGAGAATTATGCTTTTTTGCTCTCGTGGTGCGTACAAGATTTTACCTTTAGAAGGGAGAAAAAAAAAATACAAATTTATAACACAAGATATTCGTTATTTATTTATTTTACGTAACTTTATATTTAAATAAAAACGAGCAAATTTAAAAAAGAACTAATAAATTAAACTAAAAACAACCCAATTAATAGAACATTTACTCGAAACACGGAGCGTTTTAAAACAAAATAAAGAAATATTTCAAAACAGCTGATTACGAGTCATGTTTGAAATAAACAGTGCTGCCAACTTAAATCTTCGTAAAATCCGTTTAAACGAAGTTCTTTTACTAGAATTAAGTTGGTTGCACTGAATTTACTGGGAGTTATGTCATAACTCCCTGCTATACCCTGTGGTTCGGCCAGGCAGTTAAAAAACTTAACACCTTAAAAACCAGGCAATTAGTTTAACTTCTTCTCCCGCCTGGAGGTAAAAATGTTTTTTCCCCGACTTCATTACTTTCTTTTTCACTCTGAAACAATTCTTTTTTTGTATCTTTATCAGTTAATTTTATGGTTTCAATCTATGAAATCACTTTACTTATAGTGTGTATAATAACATTTAAACTAAAATAATGTGTAAGACACCGACAAATGATTGTTGAATCAACATTTTATTATTATTTACAAAAATAATTCGGAATTCTGGAGGATGTGATTGCGGAAATATGTTTATTTTATCTCTTTATCGAATTTCTGTAATCGATTATGAACCTTAATAGGTTTTTCAGACGTTTCAACTTAGTCTTTGTTTTTAAAGACACTACTGTCTTTAATTTACCGAATAATATTCAGATCTAAGTTAAAGTGGTACGAAATGAAACGTTGCTTTGTCGAAAGAAGAGTGATGCGGTAAGTTTGAAAGCGTTCTGTGATTCTACGATTAACAGCAGCTTACTTGACGTAGCACCAGCAATACAGGTCCATCGCTTTTTTCCCTTTCATTTGAGAATAACCAATAGTCATCTTTCTCATAAGTGGCCTTTTCTAAGCAATTTAAACATTTAATTCTGATAAAATTATTTTGCTTCAGTTTTTCTAGGTTAAGTGTACCTAATACCCTTTATAAAACCACTATCTCGAAGACATAAGGTTGAAAACTAAATTAGATTACGAGTTTAATATACTACTTTATTGTATGTTTTAATATCCTCTACAATTTTGAGACCCTGATAATTAACTGTACTTACATTGTAAATGTTTCTTATTTCTTATTTATTTGTTATCCATTGTAAGGCTATTCATTAGTTTACACCTACTTTGTAAGGCTCTTCTCCTACGTTGTTTTCTTGTAAGCCATTCTTCAGGTTTAAATGCCACACAAACTTCCTTATTCCGTATACAAGCTTTATCCCCTTACTTATAATTGTGGATTCCTCTTCCTGAATCTCTACCCAACTCCTTTCCACTAACTCGCTTCCCTATCCTGGCCGTGCAGCCGTACCCCCAGACAGTTATCATTTTTCTTAGCTCTCGTGCTCGACTCTCCTTACCACTCTCCCTTTTCAAAAGTTTCTACTTCCTTATTGTGTTTACAGTTTTTTTTTTATCATTATTATTTTATTAACATCAGGTATTATTACCACTTGATTATTCACTATTTGTTTTACTTATTGTTAATTTTATAATGCTTAATTTTTTTTCGCATATGTCTTAGTTATTTGTTTTTTCTTTTCAGCCTATATACATTGAACAAACTAATGAACGAAGCTAACTCTCAGTGATTGTGTGTTACGTTTATTTATCTCTTGCGTAGTTTGTTTTCTTTTTATTTTATTTATTTAGTTTTTCTACTACTTGTCATTGTATAATGGTTTAGTTGGCAACTTAACTCTTGGGATATGTCTCTCTTTCTTATACTCGTA
Source organism: Gerris lacustris (assembly GCA_951217055.1). Taxonomy (NCBI): domain Eukaryota; kingdom Metazoa; phylum Arthropoda; class Insecta; order Hemiptera; family Gerridae; genus Gerris; species Gerris lacustris. Next base: position 16,084,932 of record OX578285.1, read on the forward strand.
CGTAATTTGTTTTGTTATGTCATTTCTTTTCTTGTTTTCTTTGTTTATATTAGTATAATAGATCTCACTTTGTAGTTTCCTTTTTTCAAACTTATTTATTTATTTATTTATTTTTTAATGCATATTACTTCTTGATATTAGTTTTGCATGTATATTTAGTATTGTTTTGTTATATAAGCATAATTATTGGGCCTGTTTTACCCCTTTATTGAAACAGTGGCTTATTTTTAATTCTTACTTAGAGATAAGATATCTTTATAAGATATTACCACTTCTTCTGTTATGCATTTATTGTCTTCCCATATTAGTTTTAATGTTGTCTCTGTAAATTAGTCTCTTATGTCAAGTTTGTTGTTATGAGCATTATTGTGTCTGTTGTAATCTTTTTAACGAAAAAATATGATTTATTTTCAATTTTTACAATAAATAATATTCTCAATTCTTTATTTATTGTTTTATATTTTTATTTCATAATTTTATACTTCGTTTTCAACTTTTACCATGTATTCAATTATATTGTTCATGTATGGAAAGATTTGATATCATGTATTGGAGTTTTTTTTTAAAAAAAAATATATATATTAATTAATTATCATTTATATAATCGAGTAGTGTCCCTACAATTTTTGTTTGTTTGTTATTGCTAAGGCAGCCACATTTATTCCAATGGGATTAAATGTTTGTTTTGATTTTTTAAAGCTCTAGTAGCTCAAGTTATAATATTTGATTAATTTTACATAGCCGATTTTTCTATTAGCCTTGAGAGGTGCAAACAACCAGATTTTTTTAGGGATTTTGTCGTTCTTCCTATATTTGTAGAATAAAACTCTGTCTATTATACAAAATCTCAAGTTTCTAGGATTGCTAGAAGTGCCTTAGAATTTTGATGAGTCAATAGATCAGTAACATAATAACAAACATTTAGGCTCATACATCTTGAACTATTGTAGGTAGAGGTGGAAAATATTTATTTCTGGTTCAGTTTGTACTGAACTATAATTTAAAAAAAGAATTTTACACATCTAATATGTTTAATAAGATAACAGGTACTAAATGCCTTGAGACGGTTCCAGTAAAGGATGGCTCGTCTTGGTCGGGGTACTGCCGTGCCCCCAGATAACTTATCTAATTAGATATTCTAATTAATATATTTAATTTTACTTTTTTTATAAATATGTAATTAAAGCCGTTGCACCGGGCTTAACGGTTGGTTAATGATAATTGTGTAACTGTTTCACGTGCATCCTTTTCGCCCAGGATCATTTGCTTTTTGTATGTCAAGAGTATTGTTTATTTATTGGTTGAAAATAGCAGCTTAGGAAGGCAGAGTCACTCTTATTAACTCTCATCTCGGAGAGAAGCCTTGGATAATCTGTTGATGGGGTTTTTCAACGGTTCGGCGGTTTCTTCCATAAGAGTAAGGAAGCCGTGAAATCCTACGCTCCCGCTACATGTAAACTTGCTCTGCCTCCTCCATAATATATCGGTTATGGAAGTCGGAGAACCGTAACTGTACGAGTCAGTTTGAGGATTGTGTAAAAGAATTTAGGTTAGGAGAGGTGTAGCATGTTATCCAACTAGTTCCAACAAGTTATATCACTGGCACATAACCGTAGCCCGCTTGGGAAAAGCAAGCCTTGCCTTTTACATAATATCTAACCTACCCCATTCACTTCCTCTATTGCCACCTACCCAGTTTGCCCATCTAACCCAATTTCTTTTTTACTCTAACCCACCTTCCTCCCTCTTTGATTTTTTTTTTTTTTTTTCAAAGTATTATTACATGAGAAAATAAACAGTGTTATTATTATTATAATAATAATAATATTTTAACAAAAAATGAAAACTGACTGTATACTTTAGAATTTTTAAAATAAATAAATTGTTGGACCAAAAAGTTATGAATTGGTGTAAAAGAAAACGGAAACCAACTTGTACCTTTTAATTATATTCATTTGAAATATAATAAATTTGTGAACAAACGTAAAAATAAATTTTTAGTTTTATGAAGCAATAAAAACCAAGCATATCAATAATTTATTATTAAGTTCTAATAATAAGTATTAATAAGTTGGAGACAGCGTATTAGCGTAATTCAATATAAAATCTATTCTTATGATCCGAAATATACTCAACTATTTTATGTTAAAAATGAATTTGAAGAAAACAAATCTTTTAACTCTGGATCTTGCGATTGTGTATTATAAAATTTATATATATATATATATATATATATATATATATATATATATATATATATATATATATATATATATATATATATATATGTATATATATATATATATTATATTCTTTAACTATCGTATTTTGATAAAAATAATTATTATTTTGATAAAAAACTGTTGTTGATGGTTCGTTGAGCTCCTGTTTTCCCTGTGTGACTCATTGGAATAGCATTTTTTTTATTAATTATTACATGAAGTAGAAAAGATATTAATTGTATTTTTTTGTATCAGTACAACAAGAGAAAACGGGATTATAAATTATGGTTAGTTTAAAAGAGCTTGAAATGTTGAAGCTATGAAGAATGTTTCTATGCAGTGAGCTAATGTGAATATAGGGATGCTCTGCTCAAATTATACATATTGGTTAACCACTAAAATATCTTGGTTAAACAATTAAAGTTTTTATCAATTTAAATCCAAGATGGTGGATTGTGTGGTTCACCAAAAATTAAATGTTAAGGTTATATTATGTGTCATTGAACCTCTCCTCAGTTAACATTTTAGTTTCAATGCTAAATAAGATTGTTAGTTAGCGAGTCAAATATTGAAACTAAACCAAAATCTTAGTTGGTACTAATGATAATAATTAAGGTTGTTGATGTCATTTTTCCTCAAAAGATGCTCTTTTTTTGTAGATTTTCAGTCATTTTTACGTAGATACCAAGGTTCAGGTCGGACTGGGAAGAAATTTCGGCCCTGTAGTTTTCTCCATCAGACCAGCCCTTAAGCCCATCTTTCTGTCTGATAGGTATGGGGTCCTCCCCCTGAAAATGCTATCTCGGACTAAACTAAGGGGTTTAATATTCGTTAACAAAACTGTTTTTTTACTTTTCCTCACTACCTATAGTAGGAAAAGTACTGTTTTCACCAAAACATTTTTTTTCGAGATTTCAACGGAATTATCCGTTTTGGGTGTTTTAAGACCCCCTGAGTGGTTTTCAGCATGACGTCTGTATGTATGTGTGTGTGTTATCATCGTAGCGCCCAAGGTATTTAACCTAGAGAGTTGAAACTTAGCAGAAAAATCAGTCTTTACCTGTAACGGTGCTGCCCGGAAAATAAAAATTTTCCGCATTCTTGAACCCACTTTGTTGAGTCAGCAAAATTTTTAAAAAATCGTAATAAATCGACAATGGTCCTGATAGTATATACCTCTCTGTATGACAAACAAGCCCACCAAATTTCATTTTGATATTGGCCGCCATTTTAAAGTTATCAATTTTTTATTTTTTAAACTTTGACGGTTAATAATACCGAAAGTATAAATAGGTTTTTGACGTATAGCATATCGTTGGAACCGGAAAAAATTAAAGAACAAATATAAAAACCCCCGATGAAATTCCATTAATTAGTTTAAAAGTTATAAGCGAATATAATTATTTATTAGTGCGATAATTTTGATGACGTCAAAGTTTGTTTACATCTGTCAAAATACCGCCAGACTTCAAATAATTAAATAAAATATAGGTATTAAAAATAAGGTTTTTTTCAAGAATGATAATAAATCAGTTTGTTCAGAACGGTCACCCATCCAATTACTGACCACGTCCAATGCTGTTTCTGTGGCCTCTGAAGTGAGGAAAAGTTCCGAGGTACCCTGTAACCGATTTTTTTTTATTGCAAACGCTTAAAAAATAACACCCAAAGAAATAAGAATTTAAACTAAAAGTTAAATACTGAACAAAAAATAATAATCAAGTAAATTTTAAAAAATCAAAGAGAAATTTTAAGTCTTTTTAGGGTTTCGAGGTCGTCCTAGAAACCCTTATGCTTTTGGTAGTTCGTCCGTCGCATCTTGGAGTATATCTCCCGACCTACTGAAGCTATAGACTTGAAATTTATACAAGTTAAACTTTTTTGCCCAAAAACAGAAAAACTATTGCGGACTTAAACACTCCAAATTTCTGCGATCTGCGATCAATTGCGAATAGATCACAATATTTTATATTTTTTGTAATTTTCAAGTTGGGTATCATTTCAAAGGGATTGAAATGTAGATTACAAATATATATCGCGTTTCCAAAATGGCGGCCATTTTACCCCCCAAAAAATTAAAACAAAAAGGGAAAAAAAAATCCCCCCCCCTGCTACCCCATTAGGACAGGAGCTAAAAAAAAGTCAAAAATACAAAAATCTGCATCTCTGTAGTCCAATGATATTTCCGGGAGTTGATATAAAAAAGTCGAATTATAAATATTATAGGGGCCGTAACTCGTGTGCCCCAAAATTTTTGTCATTTGAAAATTCGAAGTTGGGTATCATTTTAAAGGGTCTGAAATTTGGTTCACAAAAATATATCATTTTTTAAAATAGCGGCTATTTTACCCCTAAAATAACTAAATTAGTGCATACTACCGAAGATAGTAATGAATAATATGCACTCCTCGTTTCTAAAAAGTGAATTTTTATACATATTTTTGATGAATGTTTCGATGAAGGATAATTAAGGTGTAAGAAAAGCGACATATTACATATTTTTGTTAAAAAAAATAAAAATAAATAATAATAATGTACTTATGAATTCTTATGACCGAAGAAACCCTTTTAGTAACTTGCTGGTAAGTACTTGACGGGATTTTTTAATTATACCTTGCAATATCTGACCATGAAATTATCAAAACTACAATACACCTATGTATATGCTAAATCCCCCTAATACAATACAATGATTGTGTCTCATTAATTTAATCTCACATTAGTTGTTAAGAAGAGATTTCATCATTATCAATGATTGTTTGCATATCTAACTGCATAAGAATCTCTTTTACCTTGCTTTACGTGGTTATCAGGGGCGTAGCTATCGGGCCGCAGCGCCCGCGGCCGCGGGCGGGCGCAGACTTGAGGGGGCGCAAAATTGGAATTTGAAAAAAGTAATATTAATTAAATAAATAATAATTGAAGCATAACGAGCTTTTTACATTCAACAAAGTCTGTCTGTATATCTGTCTGTCTGTGTGTAACATTTACCTGTCTGACGACACTTGAGTAAAAGTTGAACGATTTGTTTGAAATTTAGTTCCTTTCACTAATGCTCAGGCTAAGTTCGTTGGACAGCGTGATTCGTCAAAGAGTTCGCGCGCAACGCTCGCGTAAACGTAAGCTTCAAATATAAAATTGTATTAGGACGGAAAAAGATTTTATCATCAATTATTCAATGAGACAAACATTTTTTTCAAAAATATTTATAATAAAACCAACAGCGATACCTCACTCCGCTATGAATTTATAAAGATCGTCAAAACTATTAAAGTGGACCTACACGTCTAAAATAGAGAAAACAACGTTTTTACCTATATCTTCTAACATAAAGATTTTAATAAAACTTCATGTACATTGTCGCGTTAATAGATATTCAAGGGCAAAGGTCAACAAATTTGGTTTCTGGCGAATATCTCGCTTCCTATGGCTTCGACACCAATCAAGGTGGTTATCAAAATTAAAGATAACAAAATTTCCCACATAAAAGGTGTCATTAATTTTTTACATACAACGAAGGGTTTAGCATAAAAACTAGCTTACTAATAACTTGCGTAGTGCTTGTTTTTGCACGACTTTTTAAGTATGTTTGCGAATATCTCGCTTCCTCTTGCTCGGAGACCAATTGACGATCAGATCAAAATTTAAGAAATTAAATTTCACACAAGAAACATTGTGTTATTTTTTTTACTTACATCGAACCGTTTGGATAATTAAGTGCTCCGAAGTTTCCGCACAAGGCGTAACAACGACCACTAACTTTAGCTTTTTCCCAATGGCAACCGTTATTCTATACGAGTAACATTTCAAGTTTGTTTGGACATAGTTTGAAAATATTCGTGCTCCCACAATGTACGGTGACAATAACAATGCAGTCCTCCTTATGCGTTAACTATTTAAATTATTAAATAAATGGATTAAGAAAAGGGCGCCTTTTAAGTAAGGGGCGCATGTTTTTTATCTTGTGGGCGGGCGCTATCAGAGCTAGCTACGCCACTGGTGGTTATATAAGCGTAAATACTTCCTTTTACCTATTTATTGGTGCTATAACTAATGATATGGTGTACAAATGAATACTGTAGATCTTTAGATCATAGTGTAATTATAATTAGTTCGATCTACGTAAAAAGTATGTTACTATTATAACTGTTAATGATTCTCTCTGTAGTCTTAATTCGTCTCATGGTCGCTTGTTGTCTTTTATCTTCTAATTTACTAGTTAATTGGTTCTAGGATTTATTGTCCACTCCCACTTGATTTTGTAGGCTCTTTCTTGGAAATGTAATGAAAATTTGTTTACTGAATCATCTTTGATGTAATGTGAAAATTTCTGTTATTTTATTAATTACAGAAATGTGTATAAACATGTAATTTAGTTGGGGAACTATTGAACAAAAAAACTGTTAAAAAAAGAAAATAAATAAATTAAAATTCTCACGATCTGAAAACACTATACTATTTCATTTCAAGGTTATTATTTTTTTATTTTTTTATTTCATTATTATATATTTTTTTATTTTATTTGAAGTATTTAAACTTAATTTTAAAATATCATGACTGTTCACTGTACACGGTCCCTTTTTTTAAAAAATGTAATCTGGCCAGTTGGCTGCACTTTCCTCGGAAGCTTTACCAATCCGTCGCTTCTAATTTTATAAACTAGTGAATCATGACTTAAAGAAAACACACTTTGCGCCCCGTAGATGTCGTCATGATAAAACACGAATCGTTTTCCATTTCCATAGCTACCTGTTTTCTTTCTAACAAATAATATAATGTATTTGTGTTTACGGAGCTTAGATTTTCTTGATAATAGAGTCTAGCTAAAATTAAAAATTAATTTTATAAATGAAACAGTACAGCGATGGTCGACGTTAGAGTTTTTTTTATGCACATTTATAAAAATTATTCGTACTCAAATTAATAAAACTGGCATCTCTCTCCTCTCTTGTTTTATAGTAATCTTAAAAAGAGTTTTAAGAGTAGTTTTAATGTTAGGAGAGCTTTGGGTCATGCTATTTCTAATAAATAGCGTTTCAAACGTATCTGTGAAAGCAGTAAATGTTTAAGAATCAATTTGGGTGAGCTTTGGGGCATGCTATTTCTAATAAATAGCGTTTCAAACGTATCTGTGAAAGTAGTAAATATTTGAGAGTCAATTTGGGTGAGCTTTGGGGCATACTATTTCTAATAAATAGCGTTTCAAACGTATCTGTGAAAGTAGTAAATGTTTAAGAATCAATTTGTGTGAACTTTGGGGCATACTATTTCTAATAAATAACGTTTCAAACGTATCTGTGAAACCAGTAAATTTTTAAGAATCAACTTGGTAGTATGATTATCTTAAGTTTATCATTGGTTATTCAGGTCCAAATTAAGTTTTTGTTATTGATTTCGAGGTTATTTAATTTAGAGCTGATCTCTGCAATTGTACTTTTTTCAATTGTATCCTTCCTTGTTTCATCTAGTGGAATCCATTCTCATTCTATACAACGTTTTGCACATTTATTCTTCCTTCATTCCACAGACATGACTCTTATCCACTTCCTTTTACCCTGCGAGTTTTTCTCATCAGGTTTTTAATCTTTTGACCGGTGAAACGTCTTCCTGTAGCTTATTTTTATTAATCTTTTACTAATACTTAATCCTAGTTAGCACGGGTCGAGTATTTTAGTAATTAAGTACTGGACTCGTTTGGACACTTTGTTTTACTAAATTTATATTACTCGACACTGACTAAACTACTAAAACTAAAATTCCACCACTACGACTACTAATACTAAAATACTCGACCCGTGCAAACTAGGCTTTATACTTGATTGTATCGATGGCACTTGGTTTGGAATAGCCACTTTGTGGGAACATAGTTAATGCAGTTCAATCATTTCAAATATAATTAGATTTAAGCATACCTAATTAGTTTCAAATCGGTTACAAAATAGAGGAGTAAAGCCTAACCAGAAATGCTGGCAAAGGTCGAACCGGTTTTAAGCTAAGCAATCTTTTTAAGGAAACTAGTCGGTGCATTTTTTTTTCTCAAAGCCGCCACTTACCCACTGACTTCATATCTACTAATGCTTGATTTTCCTGTTTCTCTAAACTCCCCTATAGATTTTGAAATGACTCAATAAGTAATTTTTCATTTCATTATTGAAGCGAGCGTAAGCGAGCTTCTTACATTCAACGAAATATGCATCTTGTCTGTCTGTCAGTAACGTTTACGCGTGTGACGATAACTTGAGTAAAAGTTGACTAATTTAGTTGAAATTTGGTATACATGTGCCTCTTACTAATACTCAGGCTAAGTTCGTTGGACAGCGTGATCCGTCCAAGAGTTCGCGCGCAACGCTCGCGTAAACGAGAGGTACAAAAATTAAATTGGAATTTCAGGACGGGAAAAGATTCTATCATCATCTATTCGATGAGACGAACATTTTTTTTAAGTAACATTTTTTAGTAAAACCAACAGCGACACCGCTATGACTTAATAAAGATCGCTAAAAATATTAAAGCGGACCTCAAGGTTTATAATAGAGAAAACAACCTTTTTACCGATATCTTACGTTCTAACGTAACGATTTTAATAAAACTTCATATACACCATCTAATGCACAATTGAAACAGGCATGCAAAATTTCAACTTGATACAAGCAGAAGTCTTTGCGTAGTGAAGAGATACATTTATAATAATTGTTTAAAAGCTACCGCGGGTGGTTAAGATTGTTATAGTCGTATAGTCATAGTGTATAGATTTGTTTAGGATGTAAAGCTTTGTTCCGAGTACCCCCACTCTTCCCCACACTACCCTCTTCCACTTATCTTCAACTATGACATTCATCATTCATCATGATTAATAAATTTCAATATTCAGTATTTCATTGCAATACGCTCGCTTCAATGATAGAGCCACGCGATGCCTAGTTTAGTTTCTTTTATAATTAAGCTTCTATTGTGATAAATGTTTCTGTTATAATCTTTTTAAGTTAGTTTTGCACAAAAAAAAAACAAATGTATGTACCCGTATAATCTGTACAGGAGAAAATTAAAAAAAATGTTTAGAGAAAAGTATTATAATCTATACTTGTAAGCTCAACTTGGTTTTAAATGTCCAAAATGTAAATTATACAATTATTACTAATAAGATACAGAAATAAGTTGAAAAGTACGATGGGGAAGATGATAGATTGTCAAATGGCCGTAATGGCTCAACGCAGTGTTGATCAAGACCAGAAATAAACAAGAAGTAAACATGTAACTTATTAAAAGTATGACTTTACATTATGTTTAATTAACTCTGTTAACCGTTGTCCTGAAAGAAAACAAATATTACTTGTTTCATCCACATGAGCATATTATTCCTTACTGAATATTAGCCACATTGAGATGAGCATTTGTCCTTTATATTATTCACTGTTTTGTTGTATAATTTTCTTGGCTACGGTAGTTAGTAAATGGTTTTATAAAGAATTGGTTGGTTGCGGCTAAACTAAGAACGGAAGACTCGACACTCCTTGCCACTTAGGCAGTCTACTTCCTTTTCCTCTCTTCAATATACTTTTGTACTATTCTTATTCTTTAACCATTTCTAAACTACTCCTTCTCACAGCATAGTCTCTTGTTAAGTCTAAGCGTATTATTTTAAAGTAATATTTCGTTTAGTATTACTTTGCTTTTCAAACTGTACAGTTTGTCGACTAGACTTAACAAAACAAAATCGGATTATGATTTTGATTTGACGATCAGATTGAATTAATACCGATAATATCATTTATATAATCGAGAAGTGTCTCGACGACGACGCACCTCCAAACGGTTTGTTATTGCTAAGCTAAGAAGCTAAGACAACCACATTTATTCCAATAAAAATAAATGTTTGTTTTGATTTGTCGGTCTTCAAATAGATATAATAGATGTCTAATTTAATTTACTTAGTTTTACTTTTTTCTATATATAAAATAAGACCGTTACCACGGGCTTAAGGCTCGTATTATAGTAATGCAATAGTGAGTTATAAGTATATAAATAATTTTAATACAAATTAAAGGAGAAATATCTACTCTTGTGTATTTGTTTTTCTTAACTATATCTTCATCATTACCCATTAATAAGTATCCTTTTTTAGGTTTCTGTTCAAAGTACAAAAAGAAACCTTATATAACGGCTCTGTCTGTCCGTTACTTGTTTCAATTCATAAACTACTATATCTAGGAACATAAAATTCGGCAACAGGTGCATCTCCGCATTTGTGACAACTAGACACTTTTTAGATTTTTCACACTTAATTTTTTCAAGTTGGCGGCCAATATGGCGGGTGACTAAAAAAATGTGTTTAGTCACCATGACATGATATACATCAATTTAAAGGTCTTGAAGTGTAGAAAAAGAATATGCAACTATTGAAATTTTACACTTAATAATTTTAACTTAATCGTACTGAAACCGGTGATAATTGCCTCACGTACTTACGTGAAGCGCGCCTTACTTGTTTTCTTTTATTCTTTTCTGATTTTTGGAACGTTGGTTACAATTGGAAAGATTTGATACTCTTCTATTCTATGTTGGTCATATGGGGTTTTATTTAAAAAAAAAAAAAGAAGAGTTGTTGCAGGCCTTTTTTATTCTTGGCCATTTTATATGGCTTCATTCCGAGGCGATAATCATGCTATATCGTGATATTTATTTCTTACGAGCCGTTAAGCCCGTGGCAACGGTATTAACGGTCTTATTTTATACTTAGAAAAAAAGTAAAATTAAGTGAATTAATTTAGATATCTATTTAGATAAGTTATTATATCTATTTGAAGACCGACAAATCAAAACAAGCCTTTATTTTTATTGGAATAAATGTGGTTGCCTTAGCTTAGCAATAATAAATCATTTCGAGGTGCGTCTTCGTCGGGACACTATTCGATTATATAAATAATATTTTACGTATTTATATATGTATCACATAATCTTCACCGATTGATTGGTGCCTTCTCATTTATTTACTTTGCAAAACATATTTTATTGTACCTAATATATAAAACTATTAATGTATAAAACTTAATAATTAAATAACTTGAACATAAGTTATAAAAATGATTAGGATTTTACGTTTGTATTATTCTTATTTATTTAGTTGCGTTATCCAAAAAATTACCTTTACTTAATCTTTCAATTGTAACTCGCCGTTGAACAATTGTAAACTAGAACGCCCGCTTTTTATTTGTTTTCTTAGATTATTGTAACACCGAATAACCATTTTAAAGATTTAAACTTGATTGCAAGCCCTATCTATTTTATTAATCGTCACACCCGAGTGAATACATTTATTTAGTACATTAGAATTAGAAACATTTAATGAAAACCCGATAAGTGAATTTGAATGGTTAGAAGTAACTCATTGTTTCTGTCACTTAGTACGGTTTCTTTTAATATACTTCAATACTGGTTTCTTTCCTCCTGACTTTTCCCAATATTGGATAACAATAATTGTAGAATGTGTTCTGTCTTGAAAAAATTATATCCGTTTTATTCATTGCGGTGCCGCGGAGAATAACATTGCCAAATGCTATAGAATCTTAATTAATCTCAGTAATATTATTATTTCTTTAATCATTGTTTATTTATTTTTGTTTATTGATAATGTTAATTTAGCTTGTTTATTAGAAGGTAGTTTAAATCTATGATTGATTGTTATTTGATGTTGTTTGTTGCAGTTGTGATCTCATATTCAACTGGAGGCAAACCTGAGTCATAGAGTTTGCCATGTAAACAGAAGCTTACTTAGAAATCGGACTTACCCGTCCTTCAGCAGTAGGCAGAGGAGCGGAGGTAATATATATTACTTATATATATCTTAATATACTAAAAATTTACTACCAGTTATATATTTAACTTGATAAAACAACTTAATTATTTCGAAACTTTGGTTATTCGAAAAATGTTATTACCCTTTTTGGCTCTTCTTTAGACTGTTACTCTCCTTATAAAAAACAGATGTGTGGTGTTCTTTGTCCCAAAGTACATTGGACTAAACATCCCTTTATCTTAATAGGTATTTTGACAAAGTAATTTATAAATAATTATATCCATTTATATTCTAAAAAATCATAGGGTAGTAGCAATCTAAAGAAGTACCTAATTTTTTTTAGGGTTCCCTATATCCTCACGCTTTCATTTCATATTTTTCAGTCGAAAATCCATATAAGTTCTAATATAAATTATATATTTATCTTTGTTACAACGTAATAATTGAAAGGCCTTAAAATTTATTACAAATATTTTTATTTTTATTTTCTGAAAGTCTATTTATAGTCTTCCAATTTTTTTTTACTTATTCCATTTTTTACATAAATTAATTTCTAGATGTTGATTAAGCTATTATAAGATTTTGCTTGTATAATTTCTAAATGAGTGATAAATAAATGTTTGGTTTGTTCAGTGTTCAGATCGGCTATGAAACTGGTCCAGCTGTCAGTGGACGGTGGCAGCAAGGGCTTGCAAAGCTCAATGGAACGCGTACCGATATTCAATGCTCCGGTGGACCTCCTCTGGCGTTACCCACTCGTCTCACCTCAACCATATCACCAATACGACCTGAAAACTCACATACCTAACTCTCTGGGTAAGTTTTATAACCTCTCAGTTCCTTTCTTACTTTACCATCTTAGTTGAGCCCTCTTCTACCTGCCGCTGTCAGGCGTCATAGAGACGCTTTACGTCGTCCATCCGCTTGTATCTTTTTGTCTTCTATCAATCGATTTAAGAATTTAGTACTTTAAAGTGGATCGGGCTGAATTTCCCTAGCTTGCTAGAGATAGCCTCCTTAGAGAACGCAAGCCTGCTCCTTGACTGCTTGAGGCAAGTTGTTATCCTACCTCTACTGCCTAAGACCATATTATGTTTCAGTCAGTATCCCTCCTCCTATTGCCACCGGGCTTGTAACCGATAAGATCTGGTCAATAGTGGATTGATCTTTATTATTTTTTTTTTTCTATTTGGGTGCTGTCCTAATCTTTGATATTAAAAAAACAATGCAATTTATAGTTTCTCAAAATACTGCATTCGTATAAAAATGATATTATTGGATTATTATGCTGCTCATTACTACCTTTACCAATATGTTGTTGTTTTTTATTATAGCGAGCGATCCCAGACTTTGGTCCAGAGAGGATGTATCAGTATTCCTTCGGTGGTGCGAATATGAATTTGATCTTCCCAGATTCGACATGGATTTCTTCCAAATGAACGGTAGCTACCTCACTCTAAATTTATTTTTTTCAATCCTGTCAGAACTCAAAACATTTATTTCGTATTCTCTCTGGTTGGATAGAAATGTGAATAAAAGAAAAGGAAGTTTATTTTCAATAATATGATATGTACGCAATATATAAAATTTACTAAGATCTGTTTATGAACTGTCAAGTGAACATAAACGTAATAGCTTAGATGTAATTAAGTATCTAGGACTTCCCTTTAGGAGAGGGGGGGGGGGACCCGGCCGCCCCCCGACACCTCGTTTTTGACACTTATAAACATCCTTATAATTAATCACCTTTTAGGCTATTCAGTTTCCAAAATTTCAATATTTTACTCTACTTGGTGTATTTGGCAGTGAAGGGGGGGGGGGGGGGGGGGGCGCTTATATGTCTTTGCCCCGGCGTCTTAACCTCTAGTCACTGCCATGCAAGTATGTAACAATAATACGTAGTTCTTTATAATAAATAAACTATATACCTATATTGTCTTTTAGAACACTCGACATTGAAAGCAATTAAAAAAAATATACTTTTGTAGTTTTCGGTCAATGGAAGAATGATGACTAAGACATCAACTAACATAACATAAACATGTTTTTACGTGTGAAATACTACAAAATTAGTTTGGGTATTCTAACGATTATTTCTTATTGCATTTAATTATACGAAAATGTTTGTATTCATTTAACTTGCTGATCCACTGTGCCAAGAGTAAAATGTATTCTCCGTCGCTAACAAAGGCTTCCGGCCACGTTATCTGAATATAAATAGATGTATCTTTGCCCTGAGAACACAGCTTGAGGTAATGAAATACGTGCCATGCCAGTTGGTTCCATCATACACTACTGCAAAACAAGTACTCCAGTCAGACGGTTCTTAAACTTGCATCACGATTTCAACTTCCACTCGCTGCTTGGTCGCTGATCAATACAGGAATTTACCCTGTGGAGTTGGCATTATAATAGTCTAAGAGATGCGTGTTCTATTATGGACGATGTTTAAGTGGTAAAAGTGCCACAATCCCTTAACAATGACAATAATATATCCTTGCCTAACTCCGCTTTTGACAAAATTAAATCCATACGTAAAATTAATAATAACACCATTTTAGTCAGGAGAAGAGGAAATCTAAAGTCCTTAGGCAAAAACGAGGAGCCTTTTACATTGCTAAGCTTGTCTGTCTGTCTGTCACGAGGAGCCTTATACATTGCTGAGCTTGTCTGTCTGTCTGTAACGAGGAGCCTTATACATTGCTGAGCTTTTCTGTCTGTCTGTAACGCTCCTGATTTTTTCAAGTACTCAACACGAAAATTTGAAACTTTGCAGTTATCTTATGTGTAATAATCCTAATACAGCAAAATTACAATGATGCCCCAAAAAATGAGTCCTTATAAATAAAGGGTTAAAAATATTTTATATGGGAAATGCGTCATGTGGAGTGTTAAATGAAAGAGGAGGATGCCCTTAGTACAAATATATATTTGCTTTCTATATTATGTACTTATTCATCTTTGCGCAATGTAACCTTGAAAATTTCGTTTTTCGAGTCCCCCCCTCTATTTCTTTTAAAAATCAAGGAAAAAAAAAAAAATCTTTGTCAATAAACTAAATACGGGTTTTTTTAAGGAATTTTTCTTAAGTCGCATATTTTGTGTGGAAAAAACGTTTTCCCTCGAAAACTGGAAAATTTGTATCTTGAGAACGGTTTGGTCTGGTCACTGGTTGATATACGTCTCGTGCTATTTGTTGAATTAACTACGGACCTTTGTGTCGGCTCAAACCGCCATGTTGATACGTCTCGTGTTATTTGTTGAATTAACTACGGACCTTTGTGTCGGCTCAAACCACATACTTGCCCAATTTATTTATTTGCAAATAATCATTCTTCAATTTTCTTTAACTAGATTAAAAGATTGGTATTACTTTTACTTCAGTATTTTCAGGTTAAATTAGTCTAAAATAAAACGAAATTAAATATCTAAAAAAATGTCTTTTCTATAGTTTGACGCCACATTGGAATGGTTTTATGATATTTTTAATGTACTCTGTTTTATCATTTGAAACCGATTATTCCGCACGTTTTCGGTGTAGTGTATTAAAGAAAACGTAATTCTTTAAGATAAAACACGTGCATAAAGAATACAAAACAGAAGACTTATAGACCATTTATTTGGGATATTTTAACTTGTAATATTAATGTTAACTAGACTAGACATAATATTTGCCCCCTCTCCTCTTTTATCAGTCAGTATCTCGCATATATTTACTTGACATTAACATAAAATATATTTCGTTTTTCTTGCTATTTTAATATAATTCAGGAAGTATCTATATACTGTACCCATGTATCTGGACCGTGTAATCATTTATATAATCGAGTTGTGGTCCGATGGCGACGACTCACCTCGAAATAATATGTTATTGCTTAGCTAAGGCAACCACATTTATTCCGATAAAAAATAAATGTTTGTTTTGATTTGTTGGTTTCCAAAGTGATATAATAACTTATCTAAATTGATTTACTTAATTTTACTTTTTTCTTAGTATAAAATTGAGCCCGTTACCAAGGGCTTAACGGCTCGTCAAATATTATTGGATAAGATGTCAATTTTCATTTGATTGAAAAATCTTTTTTCCCCATGAATTAGATATTATTTTTTCATTCTGTTTTTTTCATTCTTTTTCCTTAATGTCCCAATTGGTAGAAAAAAACAATATAAAGGATTGACGAATCAGCCAGTCTCATCTCACTAGAGATCCAACCCAAGTATTATACTGGTGTTAGAACTGGCTGAGAACATCTTAATCCTCTAGACTCTAGTCTCTAGACCACACTGATCCCCTTTAATATGTAATGTCCAACCATTTGATTTTTAGTTAAATATCAAGTGGAATGTTTGCTTTTATTTTGTTTACCTATTAAGTTTTTGTTTTGTTTCAGGCAAAGCCTTGTGTTTCTTAACCAAGTCAGACTTGAACGAGAGAAGCCCCGGTTGCGGGGATGTCTTGCACAACGTGCTTCAAATGCTCATCCGTGACCTGCTTCCGTCATCTCCTTTGACACCCCATTTCCCTCTTACGCCGACATGGCCGTCACCACTTCCCCTCACCAAGTCCGAATACACCAACGGCCACAGTCATAACTCTGTGACTTTAAGTCCTGCTCCGTCAGTCGACAGCCAAGGTTCACCGAGACAGACGGAACCCAACATTCCTCCTTCAAATAATAGTAACAACAACAATAATACCAGCAGTACCAGCAACAGCAATAACAACAATTCATCGTCGAATTTCTTTTCTACATCGAGTAAGTTAGCTTGACATCTACGTGAATTTACTTATGAGTTAATTTTGTTTCGTTGAAATAATATTGGAGGAATTATTTTTCAGGGCAGAGTGGTAGTTCTGGAAGCACACCTTCAGATTCGGAAGGGGAAGAGCCAAATAGTCCTACCATCCAAAATACAGTCTCCAGCCCTCCTCCACCATCTCCAATTAATGTAAAACCACAAATATTTTTCCCATCAGAAACGATTTCAGAACCAAACACGAGTAAGTTAAATCCATTGTCTTTAAAAAATAACAAGTTAATATAGAAATAGTATTAACAACTAGTTAATATAGAAATAGTATTATCAACTAGTTAATATAGAAATAGTATTAACAACTAGTTGATATAGAAATAGTATTATCAACTAGTTAATATAGAAATATTATTATCAACTAGTTAATATAGAAATAGTATTATTAACTAGTTAATATAGAAATAGTATTAACAACTAGTTGATATAGAAATAGTATTATCAACTAGTTAATATAGAAATAACATTAACAACTAGTTAATATAGAATTAGTATTATCAACTAGTTAATATAGAAATAGTATTAACAACTAGTTACAATACAAATATTATTAACAACTAGATAATATAGAAATAAGTAAATTTTATTGTTTATTGAATGACAGGGTGCTTATTATATTTTATTATAATTTCAACTTAATAGCTTTATTTTTAATTGCTTTTCCCTTTAAGAGGTTGATTTGGGGGCAAATGGAACCCAAGATGAATTCCTTATCATACTTCTAATAAATTTACTCACTCTTCAAGTATTATATTTATTTTTAATTTTTTTGTATTAATTTTTGGTTTTAATATAATTTTTAGATGGACGACTTTTGTGGGACTTTTTACAACAGTTACTTAACGATTCGTTACAACGATACACCACTTATATTGCATGGAAAAATCGAGAAGCCGGCATATTTAAGATTGTTGATCCCCCTGGTTTGGCCAAACTCTGGGGTATCCAGAAGAATCATTTATCGATGAACTACGACAAAATGTCTAGAGCCTTGAGATATTATTATAGAGTGAACATTCTGAGGAAAGTTCAAGGAGAGAGACATTGTTACCAGTATGTATTTTAGCTAATTATTACTTTTTTATTTTATATCTATATTGTACTTGCCATTTTCTCTTCTCCATCTATTATATTATGACGGTATGCGAATTGAAATACTTTATGAAGAACATATTTCGTATATTTTAAAGGTATTCATTCACAAAACTTTCTTCTAGGTTTTATAAATCCTCTTTTAAATGTTAATGAATTCACAGTCTGCCTATACAATTTTTAGGGTTTTGTAGATTCTTCTCAAAACCCTTATGCCGAGGGTGATGTGTCCGTCCGTCGCTCTTTGGTTCATAGGGCCCGAACCGTTTTTAGCTAAAGAGCTGAAATTTGAAATACTGGTGTAACTTTTTGACCCAACCATAGGAAAAATATACAGAAGTTCAAAATTAAATATGCGCATGCGCAATTCGCAAAAATGTTGTAAACTCAAAAATTTATATTTTTTTTAATTTTCGAGTTGGGTATCAAATGAAAGCTGCTGAAGAGTAGGACGCAAAGATATATATACATTTTCAAATTTTGCATTCCTTATTGGGTAAAAAAATCAAAATATACCCAAAAAAAATTCTCCCCCCCCCCAACCACTATACTTCGGCTGGTCCTAAAATTTCGAAATAATTCATGCTAATGCCTTATTGTGGGGCGATGAAAATTCCGGGAGTTCATCTCAAATTTTAAAAAATTGACAATTTTGGGTGCGAAAATTTGAAGTGCGCCAAAAATTTTATTTTTTTAAATTTTGAGTTGGGTATCATATGAAAGCTGGTGAAGAGTAGGATTCAAATATATGTTTGCTTTTTTGAATTTTTCATTCTTTATTAATTTTATAAGTCAAAATATACCCCCAAAAATGTCCCCCCTCCCCAACCACTATATAACGGGTGGTCCTAAAATTTCGAAATAATTCATGGTTATACCTTATGGTGAAGTGATGGAAATGGTTTGTAAAAATGAATTTTTCTAGTCGTTATTACCGATGAAAAACATTATGACCCCCCGGGGGATCGAACCTGGACCCTTGAGATCGAAGAATAAAATCATAATTACATAACGGGCATGCTTAATCTTCTACAAAACCCTAAAAAGTACTTGGACGCAAGTACTTCCCTGTGATTTTTAATATTAATGTTTCTTTCTCTTTCTTCATAACATTTTTATTTGGACAATATATTGGTGGATACTTACATCCTTAAATTACAGTTTTGTAATAATTTTAACGCATGTCTATAACTTGACATGAGTTGATTTTTTTGTCCTAGTCCTTTCTTTACTGCCTCCAAAGAATTACTGGACTCTTCATGCAGAAGAAAAAAAAAAAGATATCCAAAATTGCCTGTGTTTTTATTGACCTTTATGACTCTTAATCGTAATTCACATTTCTTTAAGTGAGAGCTGAGGTATATCTTACATATTTTATGGTGATGGGGCTATAATTATAACTTTTATAATTTTAATACAATTTCTAGTTCCCAAAGAGAATTGAGGTTTTGACTTCCTGGTTTTTCTCAAGAAGCAAAAGATGATAGTAACATAAAATAAATCTAATAAAACTGTTTTGAAGCTATGTACAATAGAACTGTTTTGTCATTATTCATTCTCTTTTCTGTTTATGAGTTCATGCTCACTTGCTTTTGATCCAATGTTTAAGAAGTATTAATTAGAATTTTAATTGAACCTATTGTAAGCTGCAATCAAATATTTTTCATTCTCAATTATATATACCTATACATCATATTTTAATTTATAGTAGTGGATTATTTAGTTATTTGCCATACTAAATGCTATTTAAACATTATGACTTAAGTTTATTAACAAATAACCAGTTTGTTGATAAACCATTAAATAATGGTCCAATTATAGTCCTTATTTAATTTATACACATCTTGAATTTTTAAAATTTCTTTGAGAGAGTTCCCTTAATGGTCATGTGCATTGTCCTTTCGACAAATACCATTGTATGGGTGACTCACCAGATAAAAGTATTATTTGATAATTACTTGATGTCAAGGGTATCCAGCTCTCTAAAAGTGTCAGGTAAAAATAATTTTACTGAACAAAGTTCAAATACTGATCACAATTTATTTATTGATATATTTGTAGTGTTTAAAATATTTCTTGTTCATCAAATATAAGGAAAATAAAATTAACCAAGTGTTATTTGTTTCAGATTCCTTCGCAATCCTAGCGAGTTAAAAAGCATAAAAAACATATCATTGTTGCGGCACCAAATTGTTGCTCAACAGCAACAGCAGCAGCAACAACAGCAACAACAACATCAGCAGCAGCAACAGCAACAGCAGCCGATACAGCTGCAGTGTGTGCCTCCTGCTCATGTGTTTCACCAAGTTAATGTGAAAAATGAACAAGCTGAGGAAGAGCCTACTGATCTAAGCACTCATTCCCAATGGGACGGTACTATGAATGCTGAACTGCAGTTGAGCTTTCGAAGAGACGAGTTCCCTGTGCCTCAAGCTGAAGATTTGAGTGTTGCCAATCATTCACAAACTATAAAAACTGAATCACCATAATTCTTTCATAAGTTACTGTTATATTTTTATAACTTTAATAATTTTAGAAAATATTTGAAGTAGAACGAGTAAAGTTAAACAGATTATATATATTCAGTTGTTAAGAAACATCAAAGTTCTATGATTATGTTATGAAAAATTACTATTTTATATATTTCTTCTTTAATTTATACATTTATGTAACAAAGTAATTATTGTTGAGTAAATAATATAATTATGACTGAATGGGATACAAATAAAAATTATCGTAAGGAAAGTTAAAAAAAAAATAAAAAATAAAAAAAAAAATAATAAAAATATATATATAATGAAAAAATTAAAAAAATTAAAATAAATAAATTAAAAAAGTTAGATTATATTTGATTACTATTTGTTACAACTGAGATGTATAGCGAAGGGCTGAATGCAACCGTCAGTCATTTGACCATGTTCATGTTTTTGTTAATATTTTATACTTTCAACATTTTTCTTTCATTTTAAAATAAATAATTAAATTGCCTACCTTATTTACTATGTGATTAGTTGGGATGTTTTTTTTGTGTTTGGTGAGACATAATGTGTGCAACATTTCCTTTTTCCCCTCTCCATTTATTTTTATGTTGCTGTTGTAATAGCGACAGAATCAAATTTCCACTCCCTTGCCTCTTGTCTGAGGCCCTAAAGCCTAGTCAACACCAGTAGACATGTTGAGTACCAATGAATAATTAACCCTAACATCTCTATAGACGGTCTATGAGACCGTCTATTGTCTAGGACTAGAGTCCACACCTAAATTTGTTTTTTAGACAAGGCATGACCATAGGCAAACTGCCGCCTGGTAATCTTCTATTAGTTTTAACACTTTTTCAGTTTGCCACATTTTCTTTGACAAAAGATCGGCCTAACAACCTATCTCGAGCGAGGCCGTGGGCAAACTAACAACTAACAATTTCGTTTGTAATTGAAAGTAGGAAAATCTAGAGAATGAGAATAGGAAATAAAATTAAAGATTCACAGAAAAATGGTTAAATCCCTAGAGGCGGTAGGCCACTTAACGTCTAGAAGGCTTCATAGAAAACATTGAAGTAATTATCGGAATTTTATGTTAACTCTTTCCAACCTTTTTGCCTTTAAAAATTAAAATTATCACCTGGAACTAAAAATAAATATAAAATAAGGTATAGGTAAATAAATTTGAATTTTATTTTAATAAAAAATAAGTCAAACTAATATTAATTTATTAAGCATCGCCATCATAATAATAAATAGATTAATAACGGTTACAGGACCAGGCTAGTAGATTTCTTTTATAAATCTGGCCTGAATAATTATTCAATTCAATAGAATATCATTTGTGATCGTCGTACAACTTTAACGCAATAAAAAATGTTGGTAGAAGCAGGAGAGAGACTCAAGTCTCGTCTCAGAAAGCGTCCACACTGTAGACGTGTTGTGCAACGTGTCTACCGTTGCAGAGTGTCTACCATTTAGAATGGAAAATCATAGACATGTGATTTTTGGTCTAGCAACAAGACCGTAGACGCCAATTGTCTAGCCGATGTTTATAGACAAATCGCTAGACATTGTCTCTGAGACCAAAATCGCGCAACATGTCTACTAGTGTAGACTAGGCTTTATACTCTTATATAAGGGATGAAGTTATATTACTAGCAGATGCTTTAGCTTTTCTCATAAATCCATTTTGAGCCTTAACATGTCTTAATAGTTTTTCCTGCTCTTGGGCCTCCTAGAAATATTAAATAGACCAATAAATCCTCTTTATTCTGAGGACCAATAAATAAATTAACCCTATTTATGGGTTCTTGAGTAAACATAATAGAAAATGTAAATTAGATTTTGATCATTTAAACCATATAAGCTTTTACTGTGGCAATAACTACCAATTAGCATCCGTAAGGAAAAAAATCACAATAAATCAACTATCAATTAAAAGCACTAAATGAGATAGATTATTAATTAGTCTGTGGGAGCCTAGTCTCCTTTAGGCGGTGTCATCTTCCATTTGTTGTCGTCTAAAGCATGCAATTTTTTTTTTAATTTTATAGATAGTGCCCTCTAAAATAATTTTTCATTTTCTGTAGACATGGAAAATAGAATAATTTAATAGCTACCAGAATTAATATTTTTTACTTTTTTCTAATTTAATTTAATAATAAATAATTTGAAAAAAATGTCCTTCAAATAATGAAAGGTGTAATGGTTGCTTCAAGTATTCCCTGATTAAACAATAAATATATACATTAGATTCTTACAACAATTTACCTCATATAGGTCATCCAAGAGAAGAGCTGTAATTAAGATTATAAGTGTGAGTACTGTAGCACTGTTACTAGTGGCTTATAGCACAGTAATTGAGAAGAGACGAAGGCATTTGGTGTTGGTAGATCTCTTCTACTCGGCAAGCAAGGAGGAGCTGAGAGTTTGTTATACTCTTGTTCTGGTTTGGTAAGGTAACGTATGTTGTGAGATGACCTATCTCTCAAGTTAATCCATAACTTATTTAGAAATAATTATAATGCTGTCTCAAATTAAATCACTGTAGACTTTTTATATTTCTGGGAGTTCCTGGGTTGTAAATGATATTGCAAGGTCAAATATAAACTACCAAAAATTATAAACCACAAGAATTTTCCATATAAAAAAAAATCAATATTTTACTTATAATAAGCATTAAATGCTTTCAATCCATATATAATATTTATTCTTTTGCCTTTGTATTTATCACCTCTGAATCAATTTCAATGTGTGATGTACAATGTACACATATTGTTTGGGACTTAGAAAAAAAATTGTTTGCTATTAGAATTACATTCTTCAAGGAGAATTGAACATATCCTTAGTATTATAGTTGGGAATCAGTTTACCTAAGACAATTAACTCTCCACCAGGCTCATGTAATCTTTGTGATCAGGAGACTACGATTTCGTCTTCCAAGGTTCTGTGTTTCACAGTAGAAGGTGGGGCTCCCAAGTCCTGATTCCTCACTTTTTACCTCTGCTATGCTACCACTATTTTTATTTCAATATGCTCTCAGACTGCACTCAGTGTTAATCTGAGAGATTAATTACTCCCCATTAAATAATGATTTTAAATTTCACTATTGGGAAATTTATCTTTATCAAGCAGTTGTAATAATTAATTAATTAATTACATTTAAGTATTATTACTTGAATTATTGTCTATAATTTTCCTACTCAAACCTTTTTTGGTGAACTTATCTGTCAGATGAATTTCAACCAATCGTGTTCTATTGTTTTCTTTTCCTTTTGTAAATAATGTTGTTTTTCAAGTATAAAATAAATAATTTACTTAACTGAAGTGTTTTAAGACATTCTTTCCATAGTAAAATGAAATTTATTGCATGTTTGTGTACATAATCTCTCAAATGAGTTGTGCCCAAATGTGGGGGGATTCATATTTCGCCTAGGGAAGGGTTAAGACGCTCTCCCTTAGAATTGAAGTCTAACCAGAGAAACAATATTTGTTTACTGAGGCATTATTAAACTATTGATCTGTTTCTTAAGAAACAAAAATACAAATACCTTTAGGAATCAGAATCAGAGATGCTTCTTCTTCTTCGTTCTTCATAGGGGAAGCTGGGAGACTCTAACGAGCCATAGAGCTTGGTCTTCAAGGGCGTCGGCTCAGGCCAGGTGTCCTCTCTCTGCTGTGAAAGAAGTGGACATTCCTGGAGCACGTGGTCCACTGTCTGCCCGTTGCACCCTCATAATCCATTGTCGCCCACTTTAAATTTTTTGAACAAGTGATCTTTAAGTTTACAGTGACCTGTTCTTAGCCTAAAGATGACTACTTGATCACTTCTGCCCAGTAAGTAATATGGATCATTTTTTTATGTTCTGTGTGCCTAGTCTTCCAGCGCTCTCTTATCTTCCCCCTGACCTGTGTTTTAAACTCTTTATAAGTTACAGGCAGGTTTGGTTGGTCGAGCTCGCTTCCTTGTTTAGCCAGTCGATCCGCTACATCATTTCCTTTTATATTGCAATGTCCTGGGATCCATTGCAGTGTTACTTCACTTGACTCCTTTTTCAGTTCATTTAGGGCTTGATGGAGCTTTTCTGAAAGGAAGTGTTTCGGATTTTGGAGGTAGTTTAAGACTGATTTGGCATCTGTTAAAATCACTATATTTCGTCCACGTGCCGGGTCCAGCCGTTGTAGAGTAAATGTAGCTTCCTCTAATGCTACATATTCGGCTAAGTAATTTGATGAGTTCTGCCCAGTTGCGAGGCTCTGCTCGTATGTTTCTCCATTTGGAAAATTTTCAACACAGGACCTCTCAAAACAGCGCTTTTATGCATTTCTGAGGTGAAATTGAATATGAGGTGGCTGTAAAAATATGTACATATTAAAAGAAATACGGCGTATTTTTTTTTTTTTTTTTTTACTCTATTGGGTCTGGGCCCGTCTGGGGGGGGGGGGGGGGGGCACGTGCCCCCTGTGCCCCCCCCCTGGATACGCCACTGGACCAACTCCCAATTTCTTCTGTGGACAGTGCACTTTTTTTAGAAATTCCTGGGATGGAGTCCTTTATGTTAAGGAAGGAGGCCGTATTCCATGGGGGGGAGTCTCCGGCAACTTGGATCGGTGTCAAAGTAGTGGTATGACAATCCAGGGATTCTAAAGATACGCTGCCTTTCTCAAGAGGGGATTGCCTCTTAGGTCTTTTATTTCGGCTTCTGTAAGCTTTACCGTATAGGGGGGAATTTTTTTGACAGTTTGCCTTAGCTGCTTGTAGAATCATTTTCTCATCTCTCCGATCCTGGATTGAGGTTAGTCCGGTGATTGACTCAAGTTTTTGAATGGGTGTAGATGACATTGCACCCGTAATAATTCGAAGGTTCTGGTTTTGAACACTGGAGATTTTATTTAGGTTTGTTGGCGCTATATTTCCCCAGGTAGCTATGCCATATTCTAGAACAGGTCTCATGTACCCTTTATAAAGAGTGCTAAGTGTTTTATGATCTGCGCCCCAATCTGTTCCTGCTAGCTTCTTAACCAGCGCCGTGCGTCTTATTCCTTTTTGCAATGCTTTATCAGCCTGGTTACGCCATGTCAGTCTTGGATCGAAATTGATTCCTAAATAGGTGGGTGATACTTCTTTTTTTAAAATAGTATTGTTCATTCTCAATTCTATGTTCTTTTTCCCTTCAGGAGAAAGACTGAAGATGGTATAATTGGTCTTATTTACTTATTTGCATTTGCTTTAAGGCCCCAGTCAGTTAACCATTTTTCTATGGCATTTAGTGCTGTTTGTAGCCTGTATTTTGCAATATGGATTGATTCCTCAGCACATAAGAGAGCCATGTCATCTGCATATAAAGCGATTTTAACCCCTTTTGGTAATGTTTCTATTATGTCATTTATGAAGAGTAGAAACAGTGAAGGTGAGAGTACACTTCCTTGGGGTACGCCTATTTTCAGTTTGTACTTCTCACTTTTTAAACCTTCGTTACAGAGTACGCTAAAGAATCTGATATCTAGGAAGCTTTTCGTCCATTTAATTACACGTGGGCAGTTGTTAAAAATTCGTAGCAGCTTCAGCACAAGTCCCTCGTGCCAGATGCTATCAAAAGCCTTTTCGAAGTCCACCCATACAGTCACTACATTTTTCTTTGCTTCAAAGGCTTCTTCAATTTCTTGAACGATGTAAGTGGCTTGGTCTTCTGTGGATCTGCATCGCCTAAAACCAGCTTGTTCTTTCGCTAGCAATTCGTTCTTCTCTAGCCACCACATCATCCTAGTATTTATCATGCGTTCCATCAATTTGCCTAAGCAACTTGTCAGGCTAATTGGACGGTAACTGTTAACTTTTCCGCTTTCTTTACCAGTTTTTAGAATTGCTACTGTGTGTGAATATTTCCAGCTATCTGGGACAACACCCCTTTTCCAGCTGTTATTGAAAAGGCTGAGTAACCTTTTCTTTCCAATTGGTCCTAAGTGTTTAAGAAATTCGTTCATGATACCATCTGGACCAGGTGATTTCTTATTTTGTAGTGTAGCAATAGCGGCACTTAGTTCTTCTTTGGTAAAATTAGTATTTAGGTTGTCTACGTCTTTATTTTGCAATCTCAGAGCTAACATTTTCCTTTTAATCTCTCTTTTAACTTCCTTTTTTCGTGTATTTGTTACTTATGTGCTCTTGCATTCTGGAAAAACTCTGCAAATTTATTTGCTGCTTTCTTGCCAGCTTATGTGTCTTCTCCTTCTTGTAGCACTATTGGAGCTCTTTTGTTTGGTTCAGAAGAGAGGGATTTAGTTAGGTTTTTTTTTTTACCAGATTTATCCAGATTTAGGTCTTCTGTTTTTTCCCTCCATGCTGATCTTTTGGAGATTATTACTTTTTTCCTAAGGATTGCTTCATTTTTCTTGAATTTTATATTGTTTTCTATAGAAGGGTTTTTTTCGACTTCATCTCTCGTGTCACTTACTATCTTTTCTAAGTTTTCAAGGGAGGTTGTCCAGTAGGTTTATAAATCTTCCTTCCTCCTCTAGGAATAGAGTTTTTGGCTGACAAGACCAAGGCTGAGTTGAACGTTTTTACAGCTTTGTTGACATCTTTCCCTCTGGTGTATACATTGTTCATCGACTTTTCACATGTTTTTGTGAATTTTTCCCAGTTTGCTTTCTGGAAATTCCATCGGGGGAAAGAAGATGTTTCAGGAACAGCTGTGTTAAGTGCAAATGTTAGTAAGATTGGTTTATGATCACTTCCACCCAGTTGGGTAAGTACTGTCTTGCTTATGTTTGCTAAATTGCTTGATACAAATGAGAGATCAGGGTGTGTGCAGCTTCTCCACCTGCGGGAGAAAAACGTTGGGGGGTCCCAAGGTTTATTTACTAGCTGTAAGTTAGATTCTATCTGCCAATCTTCTACTTCTTCTCCTCTAGTATCCAGATTCGAATAGCCCCAGCTTGGAGAGTGAGCATTAAAATCTCCGATAACTATGAAGTCTTTTTTTTCAGTTTTGATCGAGTGTAGCATCATGTTTCTATCCGGTGGGCAATATACATTGTAGAAAGTTAAGCTTCTATTACCAATTATTATCCTGGTTCCCATGATCTCAGATTGTTGCTCCTCCTGGGTTTCATCTAAGTTATCCAGTAGAGAAATAGCAGAAAGGCTATTTTTAACCAGAGTCAGAATGCCCCCTTTTTTCCTGAATTTTCTGTCTTTCCGAAACACTTGATATCCTCGAATACAAAATCTCTGCTTGCCAGTAAGATGTGTTTCCTGGATACTGGCTATGTCTATTTTTTCGTCGTTGAGCTTTTTAGTTAGGAATATTTTTTTGTTGAATACTCCCTCTGCATTCCATTGAAGGACACGAAGAGATTGAGATTGTGATTGATGGTCAGTCGCATGTGCTCCTTGTCTTCTGCCGCTGTCCTTACCAACAAAGGGTGGAGAACCACCAGTAGCCTGAAGTGGGCCCTTCCGAGTAGAGCCCGGCGCTCGTTCCGCCCGGTGGGATTTCACGGCCGTATCACCACCACTAAATATTGTTCTCGATGTGCTTCCCATATTTGAAGATTTGCGTATGCCTTGTTTACTGAACATTAATGCCAGCACTATTTCCACCGGTCAGGCACTCCGACTTCTGGCAGCTATTTTTGCTGAGGAACAGCTCCTCATTGCACGTACTTGTTGTTAGGTGTTGACGAGACTGTATTCTAAAGGCCCCTTTGTTTTTTTGTTTTTTTGTCGTGCACTCTTCACTATATGCTTTCAGGTTAGACTTCCCCTACTTCCTTGGACGCCACGGTGTTAGCTGGCCAGCAAGGTTGCATAGTGTTCCCTCCTCCTTTATTCGGGCTTGGGACCGGCGCCGAAGTTGACTTTCAGTGGCGGAGTTACTGATATATTTAAGATGCTCTCTTCTGGAAGAGTAGATGCTTTAGTGAGACAAGTTATACAGGTAAATATCCCCTCACTAGATATGAATGTAAACAACCTTTTTTTAAATGAAAGAGTGTATTTACACTTTACACTTCAATGCGTCTTCCAGTTCTACCTTTTTAGGTCAAATTTGTCAATATGACAAGATTACTTAGAAAAAAAGTTGACTCTACCACGCGTTTATTTTATACATTTTCAAATTAGAACATTCATGTCTTGCTTGTAGTCTTTTGAATTACATAATAATTCTGAGTTTTTTTTTAGCATTCCTAAGCAGGAGGAATGACAGAAAGCATTTAGCACTGCAAGCGTACCAAGATCCAGGTATTGAACCCAGAGCTGTGTGGTCAAGAGCGGCAGTTACCCATCCAACTACTGACCACGCCTAATGCTGCTTAACCCGAATTATTGAGTGTTGACCAATCTCCCATAAGAGCACCTAGGACCTAGGCCTCCTAAACTTTGGAGGAACTTTACTGGAACAATATTGTCTTAAGTTTTAATGTCCAAATGTCTATAGTAACATAGGTAAGCCAGATGAAATGTGTTAGTAAACAAGATGTGGAGAACTACTATTATAACACATCAAAGTCATATACTAATCTATTTACTATTAATTAGCATAACACCAGATATCTAATGGGTATCTGCATAAGTGTTTACCTTTCCCTCTGTTACTATATATGCGACGATGAACTAACGTAAGTCTGATTTTGACTTTGATAGTCCCTCAGGCAACTAGAGGATTCACTGTGACTAGGTATTACACATTTTCTTAAAGTAACTCCTAAAGGCATTATTTTATGCTTGCTTATTTTATAAACCCCCCTCCTGATGGTGACAAATGGTGCTGAGTGAGCATATAACTACATATTGGTGAACCAATTCACCAATATGTATTCTCTCACATGTATATGTAGTTCTCACCAATATATAGGGGGGGGGGGCACAGGGGGCTCGTGCCCCCCCCCCTCAGACTGGCCCAGACCCAATAGAGTAAAAAAAAAAGTGCTGTTTTGAGAGGTCATATTTTCAAAATTTTCCCGGACCCCCCGCTATAAATGCCCCCCCCCACTAATTAACTGCAGACGACGCCCATGACTTACAGTAAGACATTGTACTGCAGTAAGCATCAGCATAACATTTTCTAACGAAAACGTTCTAAAACAGTTGTTACTTGTGCGCGGAGATATTTTTTTTGGGGGGGGGGGGGAAGTTGCTTTGTTGAATAAGTAGTTCCCTTCTCTTGATACCACTACGAATTCTCCCCCCCTAATCTAAACTGCCTTAGAATGTGCCCCCTCTAGACATAGCCGCTGGATACAGTCACCCTTTCCTCGGCTTTTCCTTAAAGAGACAAGGAATTCTGGTTTGACAAAAATAATTACACTGTCGGTTGGCAGGGTTAAGTGGTGGGGTCCTGGAGTTCCCCCCTTTTCTACCCTAAATCGGATGGGATATCCATCTGATTTCCCTGTCCCGTTTCTTCACCCAAGATGTGACTAGGAATGAGGACACAACCAGGTTTTCGGGCCGAGGCAGTGGCGGCCCGTGACCTATTTAACAGGGTGGGCTATAGTACATGTACTCTTCATCAGGGATGCCCATATCACTCAAGGCCCATGAAGCAAACCCCCAAAAACTGCCTGAAATCCTTGAAATATTTAAAAAATCCCCCTCATTCTCTGATAACCTACTCACTTTCCCCTCTTTTGCAAAAAGGAATGTAAAAAAGACTACGAAAAAATAATCAGAGAAAATGACTTCAAAACAATGATAACCTACTCACTTTCCTCTCTTATGCGAAAAGGAAAGTATAAAAGACTACGACTTCGAAATAGAAAATAAACAGGTCAAGTGTGTGCTGGTCAGCACACAGTCACGAGGGTCCGTTGGCAACCCTGTATAGTTTAAGTAGTACCCTATTGATGGTGTTTTTTAAAATGCTAAAAAGCTTACTTTGAACTATCCTATGGGTCTGATATTCTCAAAACACATAAACAAACTTCTGATGAAGTATATTTTTGCCACTGAACCGGACTACAACCATATAAATTAGGGATGGGCTAAACTATTAAATCTGAGTAATAGGTGACACCGTTCCAGCTCCGACCTGGTAATAGGTACCAATACCTATTATTTTTTTAATAGGTGACAATGTCACTGTCACTGAAAAAAATGTCAGCTACCTGCAACGTTCCTCTAAGGATTCGTTCCAGATCTGGTATTAGGTGCCAATACCTATTATTTTTTTAATAGGTGACAATGTCACTGTCACCGAAAAAATTTCTGCTACCTGCAACGTTCCTCTAAGGATTCGTTCCAGATCTGGTATTAGGTACCAATACCTATTATTTTTTTAATAGGTGACAATGTCACTGTCACTGAAAAAAATTTCTGCTACCTGCAATGTTCCTCTAAGGATTCGTTCCAGATCTGGCATTAGGTACCAATACCTATTATTTTTTTAATAGGTGACAATGTCACTGTCACTGAAATAAATGTCTGCTACCTGCAACGTTCCTCTAAGTATCCTTGACCAGACCCGTGACAGTGATACGATTTAATAGTTTTAAACACTTGAATCTAAACCTCGAATAAATATTGAATATATATACCTGGTAATATCAGGCTCTTATCGTCCGCCATTTTTATTTTTCAATATTTTCCTGTGCTGATTTAACTCCTCTCAACTCCGTAACTTATACCCATCTCTTTTATTTATTTTATCATTTAAACCTAATACAAAATATAATTCACTCCACATTGCATTGGTTAATAATACACATGAATATAGCGAAAATTAGTATTAAATTAAATAAAAACTAATACGTATCATCAATGTATATTGATTTCAAAGATTTATTTATCAAGATATTAAGATACTAAAATAAAGATACCAAAGTATTAAGATACCAAAATAAATACGATAAAACATATAAAATCAGTTTTTGTCAAAAAAAAAGAAGGTATATTTACGTTTATGTGTTTTAATATGTGTAATATATACATACTCTTGTAATAGCTGTTTTTTAACTATTGAGGTAAAATTTAAGTCATAAAAAAGTTTTTGGTTTTTTTACTCGTGTATAATACGCACCCCGATTTTGGAGGGAAAAATGTGCGTATTATACGCGAGATATATATTATATAAGTCGAAGATATATATAAGTCGCAATATCATAGACGAATATAATTAGGTATAATTTTGGGTATTATAAAAATTATAATAACGTATTATATCTTCAAAGCATTGTCTGAACAATCTTTTTACATAATATTTAGAAGTATCTACATAATAATAAAAATGAGTAAATGAATATTTATTCATTCATTATGAAATTTAAATTAAATAAGTAAACTTGAATAAAATGATTTAAATTTGAATAAAGTTATGAAAATGAAAGAAAAGTCAAAATCTAATTATTGCACGAACAGAAAACACCCGGAAACGAACTAAAATTAGACTAAAGAAATATGATTTCAATGTCATGGAACAATTCATTTACAATTGTCTATAATCCATAAGCTATTATAACGGTGCGGTGGTGTCATTAGGAAAGTGGGAGGGCGGTGTCCGGGCTATCGGCAAAAGAGGAATTAACATCTTGTGGAGGATCAAAAGTGTGTAGGATTATTGGGGTCTTGGGGTAGAGTCTAAGTACCTGGGGGACAAATGTTTTATTTTTCATTACAACTTTACAATTATACAAAATATTAAAATAATAACAAGCAAAGCAAGAACAACAACGCTTTGAATATATATATAAAGTTAAACCCGATATTATAATTTTTATTATTCCTTATAATATACCCTAAATTTAAATTATATTCGTCTAGGAAATGAGGAGGGGGGGAGGTCCCGGAAACTATATATATACTACTGTAATAGCTGGTTTTTTTTTTAAATTATTGAGGTAAAAATTAAATTGTAAACAAAGTAATATTTTCACTCGTGTATAATACGCACCCTTGATTTTAGAAGAAAGTGCATATTATACGCGAGATTTTACAGTATAGGTAAGTAACGGACAAATCGAGTAGAGAGAAGAGTTAAATCAGCACGAGAAAATATTAAAAAATAGTGGCCGATGAGAGCCTGATATTTCAAGATATAGAGTATTGGTTCAGGTGTTTAAAAAAAAAACTATTAAATCTTGTCACCCTAACTGGTCTGGTTATGGTGCCCTCAAGGAATGAAGCAGGTATTAGAGGGCTTTCTTTCCGTGACATTGTCACCTATTAATAAAATAATAGGTATTGGAACTTCCAGTTCCAGTATTCAAAACTTCATATTTAATATTTTACGAAGCCGGTATTAGTCTGGATATTGGGTATTAGGACATTCTTTTCGTTACTTTGTCACCTAATAATAAAATAATAGGTATTGGAACCTCCAGTTCCAGTATTCAAAACGTCATATTTAATATTTATTATATCTTATCCCTTGTCACTTGTCTCTGTGTGGAACGGAACCAGGTAGAGAGAGGGCTTTCTGCTAAGTAGAGAAGGGTACAGGCCAAAGGCTTACATGTAGGAAAAGGAACCTTCCCCCACTACTACCACATGATGCCACCCTACTACTTACTACCTAACCTACACCTACCTTAAAAATATTTAGGGGCCGTTCCGTAACCAGTGACAAATTTAATAGCTTTAACCAAGTCACTGTCACGTCTGTAATAGGTGACACAGTTGGAACCCTATTATTTTACCTATTACGTTAAATAACGCACATCTCTAATATAAATACATCGAAAAGACCATACTTATAAAAAAACGTATTTTGTAAATAAAAAATAAAATAATTTTTTTTCTCGAAATTTCCAAAAAGTGGTATCTTTACTTTTAGTCGAAGAATGTTCAGGAATTTTTTCAGATTTTTGCACTTCACATAAGCGAGATAGAAGGGGGGGGGGGGACACGTTTCACACCCACTTCAAACTCGCATACGCTCGCCCTATCAAAGTTATAACCAAAGAATTATATATTTTTGTAATCAGCTCGACGTACCCTTTCATAAGATACCCCTCACGGTGTCAAAAAAAAAATTAAAAAATTTAACCCTCAAGTTTTTTTACCCTAATTTTTTTGAAAAATATTTTTTTTAAGTCGCTATATTTTTAAAATATGTGGGTAGGTACAAGACTTATACATGCCAAATTTCAAAGTGATCGGATGAAAGGTGTAGCCGTGAGAGCAGGTGACAGGACGGACGGACAGACACACGCAGGAAAATATAAGGGTCCTTGGTTTTGCACACGGACCCTAAAAAACAATGAGAAAATAACTTGAAAACAAAAATAATGACAGATTCCCCTCGTGGAGAAGGAAAGTTATAAGACTAAATTAACCCCAATAAAAAAAAAAACAAAAAAACAATAAATTACAACAAAAATCCTAAAATAATTAGCAATAAAATCGAAGTCTATCAATGAAGTAAATAATACGTGGAAGATCTCTGCAGCAAGCGATAAATGAGCGAGTGAGCCCTTGCCCTACCACATCGCCCACCGCTCAGGTATAACCTTGGGCCGGCCCGGCTGCGCGAATTACCTAGGCCTCCTGCCCTGGTGAAATTTCACGCTATGTTTTTCTACTGCTTATTTTAAACGATCTGGATCTACATACGCTTGTATGTAGATCAAGAATAAGTTGTAAATGTAAAGGTATGTAGTTGTAATGGTATGTAGAGCAAGAATAAATAAGTTCCACCTGCCCTTGATGATGCGCCGCCACTGGGCCGAGGGGGCGTAGACCCGACAGGGAGACTAGATCGGATCGTCTAATCTCCCCTATATAGTTGTTTAGAGGAACTTTAACCTGACCATTTGCAATTATCGCTATTTTATAAAAAAAAAAAATAAAAAAATAAAGGAGAATTACAAATATTAATAGGTATATAAATTTACTAAAAATTAAATTTTTTAAATTAAAATCCTCACAACCTTTTAAGACTATAATTCTGCAATTATTTTTTTGAATATGGTTTTGCAGGTTAGATAATTTTATTACTGATGGAGTCATCGAGTAAAATGTTTATAACTGGAACTCAGAACTTACCTTACTATTTTACGATTTTGGTAGTATTCATACTACGGAACGATTAAATTTTAATTTAAATCAAATTATAATTATTATTAACTACGGGAAACAGACAGAGAAAAATAGACTCCAGCGCGGGGATTTGAACCACCGGCCTCTATATTTCCAGTATAGCGCTCTAACTAACTAAGCTACGCAGGAGAATGAATTTCTCTGACGTTAATGATACCTTGACCCGAATTTAAAGCTTTTAATTTTTCCACAAGTCTGAGAAGTCAACATTAATGACAAAGAACTCGACCGAGAAATAACGCTTATAATTATAAAGTACCCAATTAGTACCTGTACCTCGTACAATCAATTAGAAATTCATATTTTACGATTTTGGTAGTATTCATACTACAGAACGATTAAATTTTAATTTAAATCAAATTATAATTATTATTAATTACGGGAAACAGACCCGTATTTGTCCGTCTGATAGAATTTGATTCATTGAATTAAATTTGGATGCATAAACTAAATCGACCCGATTACCGGCTGGACCCGGATATTTGTTATGAAAAGAACAATGAGTGATTCTGAAAGATTTTCTTATTTAGGATATTAATAATATCTCAAAAACTAACTAATAACTCATAAACTTGGGCTAAGGAATAATTTTAAAGAGAAAAAACCTTTCAGAATCACTCATTCAGTGGCGTAACTATGGGCCCGCACGGGCCCGCCCCCGGTTGCAGGAGGCCCCTAAATCCAATGTACCAATGTCGATGGGGGCCCCCTTTCGAGCATAATAAAGTCCAACTGGAATCATACAACTATACTATTGTCAGGGAGGCCTCATTCAGTTCTAAACTTATTTTTTTTGTTCTCATCACTTTTCCTCTTTTCTTTGTCGAGGGGCCCAAAACGTTCTTGCGGGGGGACCCCCGATGCCCTAGATACGCCACTGCACTCTTTCTTCTTTTCATAAGCTTTTGAATGGTATAGTTAAAGTTTAAGATCAACGAAATAGTTTTAATATCATATTATGCATTTTTTGGAAATTTTCGTGAACCACTCTGAAAAAAGAAATAAATCGATATCTCGAGAATTATTGAGAAATGGGCATAATATGCTTACTCGACATTTTTTGTTGCATTTGCCTATAGAATCCACCAGTTCCGTTATGACATTTTATTGCGGGCCACCCTGTATACATATACATACGGTTTTTTTAAATTATTTATAAGAAAATAAATAAATAAATAAAAGAAATACATATAAAAAACCACAATTGGACAAAACCAGGGTTTTGTTGTAAATGACCTCTTTCGTGTACATTATACATTTAGTTGAAGCGAGCGAAACGAGTTTTTATCTATTTTGAAACTAAAATTTTCTTTATCTGTCTGTGTGTGTGTCTGATACGCTCCCTTTGTCTGACAATTGCTTCTTTTTGCTTCCGAGCTTACCGAAGGTAACGGAAGCATTGTGTTCACTTTTGAGAACGAATAACTTTTATGTCTCCGATTTTAAAAATTCCAAGACAGAAATCCGTTTCAGACATCAGGGAACATTTTTGGTCTCGTGTCTGTCTGTCTGTCTGTCTTTCGGTCTGTGTGACCGCGAATTATGAAACGTGCGTCGATAACTTGAGTAAATGTCAACCGATTTTGATGAAATTTGGTATATAAGTAGTAATAGACATGTTCATTTTACCAATGCCCAGGACGAGTTCGTTGGACAATGTTATCCGTCCAAGCGTACACGAGCAACGCTCGCGTAAACGAGAACTTCAAATTTAAAATTGGAATTTTAGGTCGGGAAAAAAATCTAACTTCATTTATTTGATGAGACAAACATTTTTTTCAAATACAATTTTTTAGTAAAACCAACAGCGACACCGCTATGAAGTGTTAAAGACTGCTAAAACTATTAATAGTTTTTACTCAATAAACAATATAACAATAAAGTACATGATAGGATGCGAGGAAGCTATGTGCCACACTAATTGGCAGTCTATTTTTCTTTCTTGTGGTGGGGGCCCCTAGGCTGCAGCCTATATAGCCTATGCTTAAAAGCGGTCCTGCTGATAATGCATATTTGTACGACACAACATTTTTATTAAAAAGGTATAGTTATGAAGTTGAATAAAGTTGTTGATGGATAATTGTCTAAGATTGTTGCAAGTAGTATTTCAAGTAGATGACCCGCAAAGCACATATAACCTTGTAACTAGGCTCTAGATTTCGAGTGATTGAACCTGGTAATAAATCTGTTTACCCAAGCCACCTCTCAAGTTGAAAGCGAGGAATCTTTTGTCGTCTTTATCGTATTACAGAGATGTTGCTGGAAGTGTATTTGTCGGTTTGCGCTTTGTTATAATGATATCGGGTGCTCGTTGTGACCGGTGCGGTTCCAGAGATAAGTTGCTTTTGTGTTCTAGATGTAGAAAAGTGTATTACTGCAGCAAAGACCATCAAGTAGCGGATTGGAAAAGACACAAAAAATACTGTAACAGTAGCGCCGCCTCGGCGCCTGTTTCCGTCGCGCAGAACAAACCGTCTGCGGACCCTCTATGTGACCTCTCATGTCTGTGTGACGAACGGCTTTTCCCGGACGGATCCGACGAGAAGATGCGTCAGAAGAACCGTGGCAAGAAGAAGTTCGTCAAGAACTGCGAGATAGCACAGAGTCGTAGCGCTAACGAGAACAAGGATAATCCTGCCGACTGTGCGAACACGGACAGCAAAGTGGACACCAAACCCCCGACAACGGATTATACCGACAGGACGATGGTTTCCGTCGGAAATATATCGTACGACCACCTGACCGAAGTCTGTCTTGCCTCGGTTAACAACAAGACTAAGCGAGAGGAGCTGGGCATAGTGGACGAAGTGTGTCGTAACGTAATCCAAGACATGGATAGCTACGGGGTCTGTGTGGTGGACAGCTTCCTCGGTAAGGAAAGAGGCGTGGAAGTTCTTAGGGAAGTCAAAGAAATGTATTCTAGAGGCTTGTTCGAGGACGGACAGCTGGTCAGTAACAGAGGCAACAAAGACCTCAAGACTATCAGGAGCGACCGGATCGCCTGGATCGACGGCAAGCACCCTTCTTGTACCAACATAGATATGTTGATATCGGAAGTCGACAACATCGTCATGAAATCCAACAGGATGGAGAACAATGGCAAAATGGGTGATTTCGTTATCAATGGCAGGACAAAGGTCAGTCTCTTTTAACAACACCCACTAGTTGAGAGTTCAATCATCATGTGTCATAATTCACAAGAATATTTGTAATTTTTCATACCGGTATTATTTTTGTATATTTAATACGGGCAAGCATATATTATAGGTAAGGGAAGATTTGAAAATATTTTTCCTGTGCTCAATGTCTCTACTCGTGCCAGTTTAGTGTAGTCTTCACTACCTATTTCTATTTTATCTATATGTTATGTAGAACAGCTTTAGAATACGCTTACTAAGCCCGCAATACACGTTTCTATTCTATTTTTTATATACACAGATTTACCCACTTTTTTGACAAAGGGATATAATCACTCTTGTGTATATAAGTTTTAACATTCCTTTGTTTAATAAACATTAAAGACGAAGGGGCATAATCTCTTCAAAATATCTTAATTTCCAAGTGTAATTTGGTAAAGAAAATGTATTGCGGGCTTGGTAAGCGTATTGCTAAAGCTTAGCCACTTAATATTACTAAATCAGTGATTTTATCAACATACGATGCACAATGTTAAGCGGCTTATTCATTATAATGGATATAAGGATTCCTTCCTATTTTTTTTTTAGAAATAATCTTTTTATATGAATCTATGGAGGGATATTGTGAAATAAAACTAACACCTATTGGATTCGCAATATTTTACTCTCAGACAATAAACACAAGCATTTAGAGGCTGCGCACATCGTTGCTCATTCAGCCACACTTAAAATATTTCTTACATTTGTTTTGTATATGATTATATTCCCAGATCTAACCAAAATACATGTTTATTACTAAATAACTATTAAGTATTTTTTTACATTTTTTTTCTAGGCAATGGTAGCTTGCTATCCTGGTGACGGCGCTCATTATGTTAAACATGTTGATAACCCTAATAAGGATGGGCGATGTATTACTGCTATATACTATTTAAACCCAGATTGGGATGTTGAGGTATCTACAATTTTAATTTTTTCTTGATAATATACTAGTAATGCGGTGCATAAAGAACTCACGTAGATTGTGGTCTTATATCACCCATTATGTTCTCAATATTGCTACCAGGATCATTTTTCGGTGAAAACCTAACCTAACCTGAAAACAGGTTTAAAATTATTTTACGTAAAACAGCATATAAGCTTCCTTTTTAACACCCTCAACCCTCATCTCGGTCACATTTGTTGCAAAACTTTTGTATCAATAGTTACATATTCATTTGTAACTATGATATATTCATTTGTCTACTCATAAAGCCTTTTAAAACAATGTATGGCATATCATGCTGACTACAATCTTCCTCTTTACACGTCATATTATTGGACCAATCTTAAATTTAAAATTGTCAAAAGAAGCCGAGATGCTGTGAGCCGAATTTAATTTCGTATAAATTCGCAAGTTCTCAGGAGCTAAAACTGTTTTCCTTTCATTCGTACATAATCCATATTTAATAAAGTTATTGCAGGCTCACCACGCTCACCTGTTTTTACCTACATAATCTTTATTTACTAATATTAATTCAGGCTCGCTACGCTCGCCTGGTTGTTCAGCGTTTGTACGTAATATTTATTAGTATATTAATGCAGGCTCACTACGCTCGCCTATTATAAAAGCATTTCTACATCATCTTTATTTAATAATATTAATGTAGCATTTGTACAGCATTTTATACAGCATTTGTGGTAAATATTTTATTTAATAAAATTATTGCAGGCTCACTACGCTCGCCTGTTGTAATACTACATTACGCGTCGAGTGTAGAAAGTAGCATTTTGCATGCGAGTGTGGAGTTTGCACCCGAGCGACAGCGAGGTAAAACCACACGATCGCGACTTTATCTACGATTGTTAGATTTAAATAATAAATACAAAAAAAAATAAACTTCCTGTATGCAAGTTCGTATTTCTCTTTTGATAAAGATGACATTAATTCATTAGTTGTATTTTGTGCCGAATTAATTATTTTGGGAGGCGTATTATTCTCCTCATATTTGTCATAATCATTTAAATCA
This sequence comes from Gerris lacustris, assembly GCA_951217055.1. NCBI lineage: Eukaryota > Metazoa > Arthropoda > Insecta > Hemiptera > Gerridae > Gerris > Gerris lacustris. The sequence continues at coordinate 16,124,518 of OX578285.1, forward strand.
CTCATTGATTTTCACAAAAAACTCGATATGAACAGTTACTTTTATTAAACAAGCAGCAAATTAATTTTTTTTAAATGTAAACAAACTCGCTAATCGTGCGTAAAGGTGAAGAATTCTTCTTTTTTACCACCCTAGGGCGGTAAAAAAGAGGAATTCGTCAGAATTATGAGACGCACATGCGCAATGAATACAAGTACGTAAAGAATCACTTTCTACTCATCTAAACAGAGATACAATGTTTATATTTTGTAACAATTGTAGATAAAAGTATTTTTCCATAATCTTTAGTTAATAATATTAATGCAGGCTCGCTACGCTCGCTATATGACCAGTTTAATGCGATACTATATGTTCACAAAGTCCGCTTCTTTCTGTTTGACCGGGATAATCTAAAATAACAGCCCTTAGAGTCCGCCGTGGACCAAATACTTGTCCGCCGTGGATAGTCCACTTCCTGTGTGACCAGGCCTTAATTATATTGCTTTGTTATAATTTATATCATAATTAATTTTATCAACTATTAATAATAAATTGTTTAAAATATTATTGCAGAAAGATGGTGGATTGCTTAGAATATTTCCAGAAGGATGGGCAGATCAAGTGGCTGATATAGCACCTCTCTTCGACAGGGTACTATTTTTTTGGTCTGACCGAAGAAATCCTCATGAAGTGCAGCCAGCATATAAGACTCGGTACTATATGTTTATATATTTATATTTTTATTTTTTTAAAGTTCTTACTTTTTGTTAAAAATTAGCCAAGTAAAATATGCCATACAAAAAAAAAAAAAAAAAAAAAAAGAACAAAAAAAAAAAAACATTCCACATTATTATGAGCTCTATTATGCATTTATTCAAATTATTGTGTTAAAGGCACTTGTAGATAATAACATTTTTATAGTTCCTAACACGGTGAACCATCTTTTTTTTATTACAATGGCAATTAAAATTAATAAACAGGTCAAGTGTGTGCTAGTCAGCACACAGCCTTGGGTCTGTAGGCAACCCTGTATGTAGTACCCTATTGATGGTGTTTTTTAAAATGCTAAAAAGCTTACTTTGAACTATCCTATGGGTCTGATATTCTCAAAACACATAGACAAACTTCTGATAAAGTATTTTTTTGCCACTGAACCGGACTACAACCATATAAATACATAAAAAAAGACCATAATAAAAAAACATATTTTGTCAATAAAAAATAAAATAATATTTTTTTTGAAATTTCCAAAAAAGTTGTATCTTTACTTTTGGTCGAAGAATGTTCAGGAATTTTTTCAGATTTTTTGCACTTCATATAAGCGAGATAGAGGGGGGGGGGGGCACTTTCACACCCACTTCAAACTTGCTTACGCTCGCCCTATCAAAGTTATAACCAAAGAATTATATATTTTTGTAATCAGCTCGACGTACTCTTTCATATGATACCCCTCACGGTGTCGAAAAAAAATAAAATAATTTTAACCCTTAAGTTTTTTTACCCTAATTTTTTTGAAAAATATTTTTTTTAAGTCGCTGTATTTTTAAAATATGTGGGTAGGGACAAGACACATACATGCCAAATTTCAAAGTGATCGGACAAAAGGTGTAGCCGAGAGAGCAGGCGACACGACGGACGGACTGACACACGCAGGAAAATATAAGGGTCCTTGGTTTTGTCTACGGACCCTAAAAATTAAATTATGAGGAAAAACTTTATGAGAGAGGTTAAATTGTGGTTCAAAAGTTTATGAATTTTATATACAGCTTTATGAATCAATTTATTCATAAATTCAGTTTTTCTTTAAAATACTTTCCAGTCATGTTACGACTACTGTAAAATCTTGCGTATAATTCTCATAATTGTTACCTCTTTTTTTCTTCAAAAATATGGGTGCGTATTATATGCAAGTGAAAACAATTACCTTCTGATTTTTCCAACTTGACTTTTTGCTATTAATTGAAGAATAACCATTATACAAAATATGAACGTAAATTTTCTTTTAACAAAAGATATGACTTGCCACCTGATTTTGTCCTACTATTTTATTTTATACTCAAATAACGCTGTTCTGCAAAATTTAACAAACTTTCAGAGTTTGCTGAATCCAAATCTGAAGTCAAAATTTCTTATATACGTACAGTTTTCCTGGAAATTGCGCCTAAAGTTTGGAAAAAATGTGTTTTTGGAGGTTTTCGACCCAATTTTTTTCCAAAAAAATTTTGTAATAAAAAAAAAAAAAAATGTACTGGGCGTTTTAATATCTTTAAACCACGAAGAACATGAATCTAAAGTAAAAACAAATCTGCTGATCTTACTTTTTTAAGAAAATTGAAAAATAAGAAAAAAAAATGTTTTTTCCTCATATTGAGTCTTTGTATTTCTATTGGTTTTTCAGTTATATAACAAATGTTTTGTGACTTTTTCTGACATTATTCTAGAGAATTACAATATTTGTTTCATATATGGGACCAAGGGACCAACTTGTATGTACTTTTTTCAATTAAATATTTAAATATGATATCCTAAAATACAATATGCCCCCTCCCCAAATGTTTCTTGTGCCCCCTCTCCCCTCGGTCACATCAATTTTAATCTAGAATAATCTAGAATTTAATAGAAATAGATCGAATAGATAGATTTAGTATAGATAGAAAAATAGATTTAATTTTAATAGAAATGTAATCTAGAATAATGTTTATAAAAATCAGAAAAAGTCACAAAACATTTGTTTTACAAATAATTGAAAAAGGGATAGTAATACAAAGACTCAATATGAGGAAAAAATCAATTTTTTTTGTTTTGTATTTTTTAATTTTCTTAAAAAAGTAAGGTCAGTAGTTTTTTTTTTACTTTAGATTCGTGTTCATGGTTTGAAGATATTAAAACGCCTAGTAATTTTTTTTTTTTTTTTTTTTTTTTTTTTTTTTTTTTTTTTTTTTTTTTTTTTACAAAATTTTGTTTGGGCGAAAAATTGGGTCGATAGCTCCCAAAAACACAATTTTTTCCGAACTTTTGGCGCATTTTCCGGGGAAACTGTACGTATAGGAGAAATATTGACTTCAGATTCGGATTCAGCACACAAAAATACTTTAGAAAAGGACATTTTAGAACTCATTCATTTAGAACTCTTGTTTTCGTTGAATTATAAAATCTTTATTTTATAGTTCAACTCATTTTACTGTAGGTAAATTAAACAGCATTGAAACAAGTTTTGTATCTTTGAAAATTCAGTAAATACTTTAAACATTTTAAAATTCCGAGGCTGATTACCATGAACTATTTTTATTTTAATGTTGTCCTCGAAGGCCCGTTGTCCTTCTATGAATAATTGTAATCTCAGCCATTACTATATTCCTCTTAAACATAGCAATATTTTGAAGGAAAAAAAATATTTAAAATTTGATTATACAGCAGTGCGTATTATATGCTAGATTTTAGGTACATATTATTAGAAAAGTGTACATACTCTACTAGTGAAATAATACTACATTTCCATATTATTTTTTTTAGTGATAAAGCCTTCATTTTTAATATTTATCCTTGAGTTAAAAGCCTGGACAAGCCATAATTTATTTAAGCTTTTTTCCCCTCCAGATATGCAATCACACTGTGGTATTTTGATGCTGCCGAGCGTAAAGAAGCATGCAACCGTTTTCTTAATGTAAGTATATCTGTTTGTTATTTTTTTTAATAAAACAAAGGGCTGAAGAATCGCCATGCAAAGCTTTTTGGTTGTTAAAAACTCATAAAATAACATTGTCATTTCGTGTATACTATTTTGTTCATTAACCGTGTCTTTCTTTTCTTTTTCAGATGAGTAAAAGGCTGTAACCAAATAAGTTCTCAGAATATTATAATATATTATTATTTAAATTCTTTGTCGGTAGCAATATGTTAACCTGAAACAAAAACTGTTATATGTATTTATTTCTTCTTGATTTTTGTACATGAGTTAAATTATTTTATGTGCTCTGTATCTATGTAAGTATTTATTTTAAATTAACATATGTTTGACTTGCCCAACCAACTAAATATAGAAAAAGTTGATGAATTAGGTTGGAACCATTAATATGATGGGGTCCTGTTGTTTGGGTCATTACACCTAAGCTGTGCTCTCTATGACAGTGTCTCCTACTGCATTCTATATACTAATAATTAGGCAATATAGTAAGTTTCAGTAAAACTGTACTATTATTAAAAGTATTAATTATGGGAAACAACGGCCTCTTTTTTTTGTGATAAGGTTTAAGAAAAATAACATGGGTCGGCAATTGCTTTGAAAATTGGAGGTTATGGGTGCAATTCCTAACTCCAGCAAAGGGTCATCAAGGGTCTCCAGCAAGGGGTCTCCAGCAAAGGGCACCATGCTCGGTGTTCATCCATCATCACCATATAAATGAAACATTTAAATAATGTGGCGTCCATCTTGTTACAAAACCAATACTCTTTATAGATACATACTGATACATACATTGCCACATGCCTACCTGCCGATTACATATGACAGTAGAACCTGCTAACTGTCATCACTTTGGCACCCAGGCGACATCATAACATTAACCCACTGGTAATAATAAGCAAAAGGTACCACAGGAGCAAGTAAAACTCAAAACAAATGTTTTATCATGTACACTGAGTGATGTCACGATAAATTAGGAAAAGAAAAAAAATGTAATTGAAATGTATCGAAATAAATATTTAGAGACAAAACTAATACATACATAACTTTGAACTTGTGTAAATTTATTGATAAAAGAATACGAATCATTGAAAGACTAACACATTCTAGTTCTAAAATCTGACTGTGGGCCATGGTAGTAATGAGGGGGAGGTGAGGTGAGGTTTTTTTTTCTGAGAAAAAACCACCGAAACTCCAGTGCCACAGCTCTAGTCGTTCTCCCAAAAATGATAAAAAAAAAAAAGTCATCTCCCCTTTTATCACAATAAACAAAACATTGATAACAATTAACAGAAAATGTTTAATGCATTGGTATTGGGTGCATTGGCACGTTCCAACCTATTTTGATCACACTAAGTGGTTGATGACAGTAACCATGATTACATTAAGAGGTGTCTACTGTATATAGTTGCTTAAAGCATTATCAAAATGTTTTCTATTTTTGAGTACTTCACTATTTCTGTTTTGAGTTTTTCTTAATATGTATCTTTATTGAAGAATCTAATCCACAAATGTTTTTAACATAGTCAATATTCTTTTTTTTACCAAGGGTCGTCTTGCATAGCTTTGATAATCCTTTGCATTTTATTGATATTAGACTTAACTTTGCCACATTAATGTAAGGATAAAATAAACAAATATATTTTATTTGATTTTTTCTTAATGTGAAAATTCTGTATCTATTGGTTGGGGAAGTACATAAGGGTTTGCTTACCTATTAATTTAATGGTTTATTATTTTTTTCAAAAGGTTTACTACATCGATACATGGTGTGCTTACCACAAATCCTAATTATGCGTGAACAGATCATTTCTGTGGTTGATATGTGATTTAATACTAAGTGCTTTATTGGTAAGTTTAGGATAATAATCAATTGTAGTTGAATTACTTTAAGTAATAGCCGTTGTGATTGTTAACAAGAAATTAACTATGTCATAATTTTACAGAATCTAGTATTATTATTAAGTTTGCCAGTCGAGTCTGTGAATTTCCATGATTTTTCCTGTTTCTTTTTGAAGTAAGACTTCAGTTTAAGAGAAAATTACCATAATGTTAGTACTTTAACAGTTTATTTTATTGCATATTAGTAATGAATAAATTATTACATTTTTAAGAGTTTATTCTCTTCGATTACTTAATTACTCTTTATTTTATTGTATATATTTTAAAATATAATTGTTACTTTGTATATTTCTACTATTTAATTCTTACATCTGTTAAAGGTTATATTGATATTTTAGATTGCTTCTTTTTTTTTATAAAAAGCAAAATACTAAACTGAATTTTCCTTAAAAAATAAAAAAATCAATAATGATTAACATAAGGTTTGTTTTGTGTACATTTGAAGTATTAATTCTCATTTAATTTAAAATTTACAAATATGTATAAGTAATTTAATTTGATTGGACACTAATTTTAATGGAAATTCACTTTTAATCATTTAAAATTATTTCACAATGGTTGTAATAAATTTATGATCTAGTCAAACACAGCTTATTAAGATTACAAACATGGTTTTTAAAGTAAGTTATGCTGAATAAAACATAATTGATACCGTTGAAACGTTTGCATTAATACTTCAAGAGTTGTGGTTTTGTTTCTGTTTTCAAAAAACTAATGAGAAAGGATATTATTGAATTCAAAATTATTTTTAAATTTGAATTTTATTTAGATACCACCGAAAATAGGCAAACTATAATTATTTTAAGGGCGGTATTTGTATTTATTGCAATCAGTTGTTTTCATTTTTCAATAAATGCCCAATTTTTATTTTTACTGTCCACTGTTGAGTCCTATTCACTGTGTCTGTCTAAGTCTCTTGCTTATATTTATTGCTTTTTAGTTTTAAGTTTATTAAAATATTACTAACTATTAGCACTATGGTGCATTACCTGTTATTCTTATTATTTTTTCTTGAGTTCAAACTTAGTCGACCTTTTTATATTGTCTTATATTTTTATTATCTTTATTACAGCTTATGAAGTAATTGTTCATTTTTTTTTTTTGTTTTCATCAATTAAGAATTACTTCAAAAGTAAGTGGGCTGACACTTGCTGTTAACTTTTAATTAGTAAAAATCAGTACCTTTAGGGAAGTGACACACAGTGCTCGGGTAGTGCCATGTCAACCATCCCACGGGTCCTGCCCCCACTCCTCTCAAATCCTTAACTTCTAGTCCAGTGTGTTTGCAAGAGTATTGATTAGGATGGAGTTTGATGTAGATTCCTGTACAATTGAGCTACATAATACTTGCTCTTCTTTGTGGGATGGAGCCCCCTAAAGATTTTCACTGTCCCTTTTGATGTGGGAGTACACCGTAAGAAATGAGCTAGTATTTTTTTTGTCTGAAATTATTGGATGAACCGAAAAACGCATTTTTTCTCTCCTTTCACGAACATAACAATAAGCGAGCAAAGCTATCTCCTCCGGTAGAAAAAAGTAAAATGCCGGTTGGCGTATGACAGGTGGTCGAAGCATGTGACAACAAACAGGTGACGCCATGTGTCACTACCCTTAGAGTTGTCCTATAATAGCTCTATTTAATTAATTTACTTTTTTAGAAAAATAAAAATAGTTTAGGCTGCACATGTCTGCACAGATGACAGGCTTTGTAAACCAATATTCAGCGACTCTCTGATTATTACACATTATACAATAAAATTAGTTAAATAGTCAAATCACCGTTATTATTTTTCCCCTTTAATACATTTTATTTTCTTGTAGCTCAAACTCTCTGATTTATATTTATTTTAGCTCCTATAAAACATAATGTATAGTATGTATTCACTGTGACACATTTTTTTTTTTTTTTTTTTTAAAGTAATCCTTACAATTAGAATAAATGCAATAGGAAATGTATTGGCAAAAGCAGAAGACTGAAAAATAAATAAAAAATACAATTTATAATGACTTAAGGTAAACACTGGCTTAGGGAGGTGACACACTTCGCTACCCTGTAGTCAATGAGAATAGATGGAACCTGTCACACGAGGTGATGCCACCTGCCGGGTGGGACTACACGGTCGACTGTCCGACGATCTAGCCTCCACCTACAGGTGGAGCCACCCGGTGAACCCATTGTTTTCAATTGAGCCTGTCAGACGTCGCCACCCAAGTCACGCCACTCAGCCACTACTCCTTCAATCAAATATAGGGGAAATCGAATCTGGGGCTGACTTCATTCCTCATATAAGTGGGTGGTGCAAGTCAGGTGGTGGGAGCAAGTGGCATCAACCAGGTGGCGAAATGTGTCACTACCCTTAGAAGAATACCCAGAAGAATATTTCACTGGAGCAAAATGTTTGAATCTGCTAGCAAGTCTTCTTGGTAATGTGTGTAAATTTTAATTGACCTGTCAATTGACTATAAAAAACTTGTAATTATTTAATTATATAATAAAATAAGTTATTAAACTATCTTAAAATAAATTATAAGAGTGCATAGATCATAAATAGTTAAACAAAGTGCATTGTATATGAACATTTTTGTCTTGGTAAAAGAAAATAATGAAAATTGACCTCGCTAAGAATATGGAATTATTAAGTTTATTGACCAGCATTTTACTGTTTAAGTATTAGTTTCTCTTATTTTTTATTACAACTTAAAATTCATTTTTAATTATATTCATGCATTTATTTGTTTTAAATTGGACTTGAAATGAATTTGAAGTTGATAGTTTGGATTTAGGTGGCAGTAAATTGACTTAAAAGCCAACACGTTTAACATGTTTTATTTCTGTTTCAAACATACCCTATCTACTTATAATAACTTGGTTGTATAATTGTTTTAATTATGCCGCCCCCTAATTATACAATTTATGTCAATTTTGCTTTTACACATTTTTTTATTTATTTATTTTATTACTATATTTTTTATTTATTTATTTCTTTTAATATAAAAAACAAATGTTCTTATTATTATAAATTTTTTTTCTTGTTTCTGATATTAAATATTTAGCGTTAAAAAATTATTATTCTAATGATACTTAAACAGTCAAATATATGATTAAAAAATCGTACAAAAAGGTTGCATTTTGTTACTAAAACTGTAAATATATAGTTCAATAAAAAAAAAAAAAAAAAATGTAAATATGTACTTGTTACTTTTTGTATGATAGAGAAAGAAAATAATTGAATTTGTTGTTATTTATTTTATTTATATTTTGTCCCCTCTTTTTTTATTATATTTTATGGAATTATTTACTAGCCTTAATATAAAAAGAAAAACCTCTATAAACTACTGTCAAGATTGACTCTGCAGAAGGCTACAAACTATTGGTAGTGGGATAAACAATCATTCTTTACTTTATATATGGTTGGGGACTAAAAGTTAACGAAACTGTAGCCCTTTTAAAGTGCAAACAATAGTCCCCTAATGGGCACCATTATCTTTATTTGTAAATTATTGGATCTAATATAATTTCTATCTTTTTTTTATGCAGCAAACAAAATTAACAAAAAGTGAATAGGAAGCCATATTTTTAAGACTGGATTTAGATTCAATGGCTAAAAATAAGACTTTTTCACTCTTGGAAATTTTTCGCTCCGATCAGTAGTTTGCCGTCTAGAGAGCCCTAAACTTGCTAAAATTTAAACTTTAAGTCCAGTTTACAGCTAAACTAATCGATTTAGGAAAAAAATAAGAACTTTTTGTATATTGAATTTTTTTCCTAAATCGATTAGTTTAGCTGTAAAATGGACTTAAAGTTTAAATTTTAGCAAGTTTAGGGCTCTCTAGACGGCAAACTAATGATCGGAGCGAAAAATTTCCAAGAGTAAAAAAGCCTTATTTTTAGCCATAGAATCCAAATCCAGTCTTAAAAATATGGCTTCCTATTCACTTTTTGTTAATTTTGTTTGCTGTACACAGAAAATGTTCAGCATATGTTCTAGAAGCGCCTTTTTAGCCTTTATCGAACCCTGAAACCGCATATTTCTATCTATTATGGTTCCGGAGATATTTCGCTGTTCCATATTAGCTGGGACACCCTGTATAGTAATGATGGAAGGTTAGGGTTAAGTTAGGTCAGGTCAAAAAGTAATAAACTTAACCTAAACTAACCGCAACCACAACCTTGCATCATTTTCCCTAAAATGAAAAAAAGAAGTTAAACAAATAAGATTTAATTTATCGAGATGCTACAACCGAAATCATTTTTTGGGTTTTGAGGTCATCCTAGAAACCCTTATGCTTTTGGTAGATCATCCGTCGCATCTTGGATCACACCTCCGACCTATGCAGCTAGAGAGATTTGAAATTTGGTAGACAAGTTAAACTTTTTTGCCCACAGGAAAAATGTTGTGAACTTCACAACTCAAAATTTCTTCGATCAGCGAGCAATTGCGATTTTTTGTAATTTTTGAGAAGGGTATCATTGTAAAGGTATTGAAATGTAGATTACAAATATATATCGTTTCCAAAATGGTGGCCATATTATCCCCGAAATTACAAATTACCAAACCAAATCCCCCATAAAAGGGCCCCCTATTTCCAGTGGCGTAACTATAACCCAGGCCCCCAGTGCCAGGGGCCCCCAATAACTGGAATTACTATCACTGTATCAACGTCGAGGGGGGCCCCCAATCCTGAACGCAAGGGGTATTTTTTTGCTCATCAATTTTCTTTGGTGAGGGGCCCCCAAAAAGTTTTCGGGGGGGTCCCCTATGGCCTGGCTACGCCAATGCCTATTCCACGTAAGGAAAGGCCTTAAAAATGAGGAAAAAATACATCAAAATATTCTTCTCTGTGGGCCGAAGATATTTCCGGGAGTTAATATAAAAAAGCCAAATTTTGGAAATTTTAGGCGGTCGTAACTGTGTTGACCAAAAACAGGGGGGGGGGGGGGGGGGGGGGGCACGTGCCCCCCCAAAGCCAAAGGCCAGAAATTTAAGTATGCAATTCCGCAGTACTAAATTTACATAAAGTAATAGTAGTACATTATTAGTAGTACATTAAAGTAATAGTGCTGTGAAAAAAAAATCAATAAATAAGTAATTATATACCTAGTTTTGCCCGACATATTTCTTTTTTTTTGGTGTTTAAAAAGACTCCCCCCCCCCCCCCCAAAGCCCAAGACCTAAAATTAAAGTATGCCATTCCGCATTAATTAATTTAGAAACAGGTTCAATTATTGAATAAGATTTTAAAAATTGCAGATGCAGATACCCGATCTAAGGCAAGGAAGACTATTTTTTGTATTTATTGACTGGACTGTTATAGATACCCTACTAATTTTATTACTACAAATTTATTTGTCTGGCTACTAAAATAAAACATTAATCTATTATATAATGTACAACTTTTAAAATACCCCGGTCTTCATGTCCCGTTCATAAAAAACTTAAATTTATTTGTATAAAATAACATTTTAGATGCTCTTAGAATAGGCTAAAAAGACGTTTTCAAGTAACGTAAACTATAAAAACTTTCCCGGGGGAGGGCCCCCGGACCCCCCAGAAGTGAGCCCAGCCCCCCTTAAAAATTGGCTGGATCCGCCCTTGATATGAAGTAATTTAAGAACAAAGAAAACCAGACTTCTTAATTATCTGTGATTAGGCTAAGCCCACATTATGTATGTATAAATATATGTAGAAAAGTAAAAACGGGTTAGATATTTTAAATATTTTAAAAAACGGGTTAGATATTTTATACTTTTTTAATTATTTCAAAAAACGGGTTAGATATTTTATACTTTTTTAATTATTTCAAAAAACGGGTTAGATATTTTATACTTTTTTAATTATTTCAAAAAACGGGTTAGATATTTTATACTTTTTTAATTATTTCAAAAAACGGGTTAGATATTTTATACTTTTTTAATTATTTCAAAAAACGGGTTAGATATTTTATACTATTTTAATTATTTTAAAAAACGGGTTAGATATTTTATACTTTTTTAAATTATTTTATACTTTTTTTAGGTTAAATTCTTTATTCCATCTCAAACATTGGAGGGGACGCGTCCCCCCCGGCGACGCCGCCCGTGCCTGTTGTACACATCTTGTGTGACAGTGTCAGGGTCGGACGGTTTTTCCAGTTCTATTTTTTCTAAGATTTCTAAGTCGGACAGTGTTATGAGTATTCTAATAATTTCTAAGCATTGCATTGTCGGTACGTTAGTAAAGAGTTTTATTACATCAAAGGATATGAAAGTCGCATTTCTCGGAATGTTTGTCTATTATCTTGGCTACTAGTTCGTAGGAATTTTTTATGGTGTACTTAAATTTAGGACCAATACATTTTAAAATCTTGTTAAGTTCTTTGGCTACTTTATATGTGGGTGAGTTTATACTACTAACTACTGGTCTGATTGGGGTGTCTATTTTTATGTATTTTCAGGTATCCGGTCAGTTTCGGTGGGGAAGGGTTCATAATTTTTAATCTGTATATCATTTTATTATTGAGGATGTTTGTGCTTTGGTCTAGAGCGGTCCGGATCTTATTATTGTATTCTTCTGTGGGGTCTTTGAGTATTTCTGTGAACTTATTATTTATTAGAAAACTTTCCAGTTTTCCTACGTATTCGTCTTTGTGTTGTAATACCGTAGTGATGAGTGTCTTTATCCGACTTAATAGCTATTATATTATTATCATTTAGAGTTTGTTTAAGTTTTTTGCATTCTTTTATATTGTTTGTTTGTTGTTTATGTTTAAGTTTAAATTTAGTTAGTGTCCTATAAGATACCAGTCTTGCAATTTGTGGGTCTATATTATTATTATTATTATTATTATTATTATTAGTGTTTTGGGTTAAGGCTAGTTCAGTACATATTGCTAACTCTTCAAGGTCTTTATTCTTAATGTTAAAATGGGGTGAATACCTCAGTCCTTTTTCTAGTAGTTTATTTTCCGATTCTTTGAGTACTAAGTAACTTAGGTTAACTACTTAAGGGGCGAATTTAACATCTGTTCCTTGATCTCCTGTGCCTGTGGATGTGGATTCCGTGTTAGTCATTGTCCCTGTGTTGCTGTCTTCTCCTTATCGCTGAGATACGTAAGTATGTTTTTTTTGCTGGCGGGTTTTCTGTTTTTTTGTTTTTGGTGAGATTTTTAAGTTTGATCTTCTGTACTCTTTCTTTTTGTTTGCCGTATGTTTCTGTTGACTGTTTAACCTCATAGTACAATATCAAGTTCTACTGGGTGAAGCATGCTGGCAAGGGCCTTGTGAATAATATAGAGATAGAATGACAGACTATCACGTATAGAGAACCATCAGCGTTCCCCTTAGGGCTGTAGGCATTTTACATAGACTTGCTCCAAAAGGTTTTTGGGATCGCACCCCCCAAGAAAATTGTCTGGATCCGCTACTGTGTGGGAGCCAATCGACGTGGAACATGGCTCTCTAGTTCCACTTCTTGATGACAGCATAATAACTTAACTTTCAAAACCATTAAAGACGAATGCTCATGAGATTAATGATTACCAAAAATACTAGTGTTCTCTAACCGAAATGCAGCAAAACACTATAGATATCATCAAAGAGCCTAACCTATGCAGACAAAGTAAACCACGAAGAAAGATCTAGAGATAAATCTCCCCCTTTCATTAAATATACAACAGATATTGAAGTCAACTTCGATTTAGAATCTTCCTTAAAAACTTTTCTAACTCTAACGATTCATTAATCGAAATGCAACAAGAAACTATAAATACCGTTTAAGAGCCTACTACCAGTACCCACGACGTAGAATACGAAGAAAAAATTTCATTTGGTTCAAAACTCATTTTGGTTTACGAATGATAATCACGATTCCCTTGATAAAGAATTTTCCCAAAAAGACTTGTTTAATTATACTATAAATTGAATTCAATGAATTCAACAAGACACAATAAATACCGTTCAAGAGCCTACTATTACCAGTGCAGCGAACTTAAGAAAGAAGAAAGAACTAAAGACAAATCTGTCTTTGGTTTTAATTATACAAACAATAATGACGATTCACTCGAGTATTTATTTTTTTACAATATTTTAGTACCTACTACTAACGATATATATATAGTATAATGTATGTTTATACCTGTCTATTGTAATTTTAATATCTTAAGAACTCAAGAGAACTTTACGTAAAGTTTCATCTTTACGTATCGTTTTATTGCATTCTTTTTATAAAAAAAATTAAAATAATGTTCATGTAAAAGATTTGTTTTTGTTCAAATTTATTCATTAACCCTTACTGTTAAACCTCAGTTATTTGTCCTCCTTCTAACAAGCTTAAAGAAAAGAATGCGATCTTTAAGATTATTTTGGTATGAGTGACAAGGAAAAAACTATTATGACTAAGGTTTCCTGCCTTTTCACACCACGTCAAAATTTCCTTTCCTCTACGCCAGGGGACGGCGACCTGCGGTTCTTTTGATGACATGATGCGGCTCTCCAATTCCATGCTCATATATTAATAATTATTTTCAAAATTCATAAACAATATTATACTGCAATAAACCGATCAAGTGTGTGCTAGTCAGCACACAGCGAGGGTCTGTAGGCAACCCTGTATAATTTAAGTAATACCCTATTGATGGTGTTTTTTAAAATGCTAAAAAGCTTACTTTGAACTATCCTATGGGTCTGATATTCTCAAAACACGCATAAACAAACTTCTGATAAAGTATTTTTTTGCCACTGAACCGGACTACAACCAAAAAAATACATCGAAAAGACCATAGTTATAAAAAAACGTATTTTGTCAATAAAAAATAAAATAATATGTTTTTCCAAATTTCCAAAAAGTGGTATCTTTACTTTTGGGTACTCTTTACTCTGGGTAGGCAGAAGACACATGCATGCCAAAGTTCAAAGGTGTAACCGTGAGAGCAGGCGACCGGAAAAACGGACAGACACACGCAGGAAAATATAAGGGTCCTTGGTTTTGCCTACGGACCCTAATAACTATACACTAACGTTTATTAATTCCTTCTTTTATATTACAATACACATTTTTCCTTTAAATGTCTTACTACCAGTAATTCTATCTGTGCGTCGTGTGTCTACCTACAATTACATTAATTTGTCTGTCAAAATGTTTATATAGAATTATAATTTACACTGATTTACCTTCTAATTTATTCCAATTTATCTTCTAAAACATGGTAACTTACACTTTTTTCCTTTTTAATGATCCACTATTCAATTCAAACTTTCAAACTTTCAATTAAAACATTAATTTTCTCATTGAGAAAATACGTCTTGAGTGTGAGTGTATTTATGATAAGACTGGTTGTTTTTATGATAAGAGTTATTACATACTAAAATTGTTCTACTTTTATGTTTTTCTTAATTGCCTACCGTATCTTAAGTTAGGAGAACTTATAAATATTGTTAAAATTCTAACTATATATTAATCTAAAATTAGCTTTTTTCCTGTTATATCTTAGCATTAGTATATTAATTTGATATTATTATTATTATTATGATACTTCTTTATTTCGATCTTACTTATTATGATACTTACTTTTTTCGAACCATTTGGTTTTGACATTTCCTTCCTTATCCTTACTAATGGTCATATTCAAATACATAGTTCAACTGTCCATCTATTTCCAATTCATGTGTGAAGGCAATCTTAGGGTAGAAATTATTAAATGCTTTTAATATTGTTTGCAATTCTTCGTGTTTTATTATTAAAAATAGGTCCTCTATGTATTTAACTATTAATTTTGGTTTATGCGTTAATTTATTGACAGTTGAATCTAGCAAGTGGTGGTTCATGAATATTCCGCTAATGTTAACTGATAAACAATTACCCATTTGCATTCCTCCTATTTGTCTGTACAATTCATTATCATACAGAAAGTATGAGTTGTTACAACAAAATTTAAACACTTCTAAAAATGTTTGTTTGCATTTAATATATAGTTTGCAATTAATTTATATACTTCTAGCAGCGGTATACTCGTAAACAGAGCTTGAACATCAAACGAGACTAAAATTTCGTCTCGTTTGATGTTCAAGATCTGTTTTTCTGACATGGCGTATTGCCCAGGCAACATCTTTGTGACGTATAGTCTAATGTTGGAACAGTTCCTATGTGTCACGCTTGCGTGGCACATCCCTTGGTGTCTCTCACTAATACAAATTGTGTACCTTATTGCAGTGTGCAAAAACACGGTATTACATTGCTGATTTGTTTTGCCAGCCAAGCAAGAATGGTGGTGTGAGAGCACGCTCGTCTCTGATAAAACCCTATATCTGATCTTCTTGATTTGGTATAGGTCCAGAGTTGGGTGGGCATCGTCGGGCCCCTGATGAGTCGGAAACGATGCAGGACATGGCGTATTGCCGAGCCAACATCTTTGTGACGTACAGTCTAATGTTGGAACAGTTCCTATGTGTCACGCTTGCGTGGCACATCCCTTGGTGTCTCTCACTAACACAAATTTTGTAATAATAAATATATTTATTTCCACCATTGATATAAAATAAAGTAATTAAATTACAAAAAAAAATACAATAATATTATAAATTTAATACATAAAAATAATATATATCAATTAATGGTGAGGGCTCTCAATAGGTGTCAAATCACCTAGAGCGAGAGCCCCGTCTCTTAAATAATTGCGATAAATATCGTGCTTACGTAATTGCAATCTATAACATTTTTCGAGAATGCTATAGCTGCTTCATTAAATCAATCTATATTACGAGTATTTCAATGATATGTTTTATCTTCTGTAAGTTTAATTGTTTTGTTATGTTTTGTCAGTCTTGTTCTTGTTAATTGTTAGGGCAGGTTTTTCATTTCTGTCAGTAGATGTTGTTTCAGTCTGTGTTTAAAAGATTTAATAGTGTTAATTAGTTGAAGTGATTTCGGCAGTTGGTTATAGTAAGTCGGTCCGAGATAAGTGGCATGTCTTTGTTTCTTGTCCGTGTGGCATAGTGGGATAAGGGCAAAGCCAACTTGTTGCGTTCTGGTACAGTAAGGATTTTCTACTAATAGTTTATCTTTCTTTTTAAAATAATTGATCAGAACAGCCTTTTTGAATAAGGAGTCTAGTGGTAAAATATGAAGTTCAGTAAATAGTTGTTTTGAAGGATGTAGTCTTGGTTTTTTGTACGCAATCTTCAGTTTCAGTATAGTCTTTTGTACTACCACTACTGTGTTTGTATGCTTGTATGCAGCATTACCCCAGGCTATTAAACAATAATTAAGGATAGATTCCGTCAAAGCATGATATACCAGTTTTAAAACTGATTTATCTGCGAAATCTCTTAGTCTGACAAAAGCGTACATAGTTCTTCTAAATTTTGAGACTACTGCACTAATATGATTCTTCCAGTTCAAGAAATTATCTATAATGACTCCTAGATATTTTACTGAACTTATCTTTCGATTTCTGTAGTGCATTGGCATACAAAACTGATAATAGGCCCTGCACCTATATCAATAGCAGTGTGATGTCTGTTGCATAGTTGGTCGTGCAGTTTCAGTCTATAGTGTTCTGGTGGTTGCCCTCGTTTGTCTAGTGAGAAAGTCATATATTTAGTTTTGTCAAAATTTATTGTGAGTATGTTGTTGTCAAACCACGTCTTTACTTTAGTTGCTTGATGCTTTGTTAATGCCAGTTGATGCTTTGTTAAATACTTCCTCCCAGGTTGTGCCCCTAAAATATAATAGTGTGTCATCTACAAAGGAAATTATGTCTGAGTAAGTGTTTGTCAAGTTGAGTAAACTATTGACATAGATCAGGAAAAGCCAAGGAGCTATAACAGTTTATTGCGGCGTTCCGCAGTTAACGTCAATAGTTTCACTCATACATCCGTTTATTTTGACCTGTTTGCTTTTTGCTTGGGATCTTCCTTGCTTAAGCAAAATCCGCATCCCTCGTTATTTTATCATGCCTAAAACTACATCCTTTAAGCTAGTAGCATTTGCAGATGCATCTGAACGTGGCTATGCAGCTGCCGTTTACTTGAAGTGCTCGAACTCACTTTCTTATCAAATCGCTCTGCTAAAGGCCAAATCAAAACTTGCGCCAATTAAAACTATATCTATACCCCGCCTGGAACTTTGTGCGGTCTTGTTATTGGTAAAAATTGTCGAATCCATCGGGTTCTTACGCGAAATTAAACTTGATGAACGTTGCTGATTCTACAGTAGTGTTAAGTTGGCTCAAACTTCCACCTAACAGACTCAAAACTTTTGTTGCCAATCGTGTCACCGAAATCTTAAATCACTCCTCTCCTGCTAGCATCATGTTAGCTCAGCCGACGCGACAGTGCCTCCAGAGGTGTAATGCCTATTTCTTTGGAACACCACCCTCTATGGTGGCATGGACCATCATGGCTCACCTTTTCTTCATCCCCAATGGCCAAAGCATCCATTCGAGTTAACTGAAACTCTACCAGAACTCAAGCAAACTCCCATTATTAGTGCAATTACAAAAGTTGAGACATCAAATGATTTCCTTAATTGGATGCAAAATTTTTCTTCTTATGAAAAGCTAATTAATTCCACCTGCTATGTGATTCGATTTATCTCGCTACTTAAAGGCAGTTCCATCAACAAAGGCCCCATCACAGTAAAATAATTTCGTCATGCAAACAACACATGCATAAAGGTTATTCAAAGACATACTTACCCAGGAATTACTCCAACACCTGCCAAAACAAAGAAATCATGAAACTCTCACCTTTTTGTGGATGAGGATGGCCCCGTAAGGTGGGCGGGCGCCTCCGGAGAGCAAATATCCCATACAGTCACCTTTTGATCCCAGGTAGAAGTCACTTCTCATCGACTACTTTCATCGTAGTTATTTACATGTTGGACCATCAACCCTTGGAGCTATCCTTCGAAACCAATACTGGCTCCTACCATCACGCCGCATAATTCGAGGTCAAATCAGAAAATGTTTAAAATGCTTTCGATTTACCCAAATCAATTTAAAACCCCCACTAATGGGTGATCTTCTCAAAGAGCGTCTGGACGAAGTATTTAAAATGTCGGCGTGGACTATAATGCACCTTTTTTGATTAAATTTTCACCTGGCCGAAGATCAACCGTCTCCAAGACATCTCTATGCATATTTATTTGTATGGTCGTCATGGCGGTCCATGTTGAATTAGTTTCAAGTCTTAGCACAGATGCCTTCATGGCATGCCTAAAAAGGTTTGTTGTAAGAAGAGGACGGCCGTCAACTTCGTCGGCGCTTCTCGTCAACTTAGAGACTTGTTTGAATGGCATAACTCGCAAACTACTCAAGAGCAAATTACAATTGAATCATCTTCTATGGGCATCCAGTGGAGCTTTAATCCACCCCACAGTCCTCATTTTGGGGGATTATGGGAGGCAGGTGTCAAGACTGCTAAGTCCCTCCTCACTAAAGTTGCCGGGGACACCCCTTTTACATTTGAAGAGCTTGCCACCTTGTTCAGCGAAATAGAAGCGGTAATGAACTCTAGACCCCTTCATCCTATGTCAGATGACCCAGAAGACCTGTATGTTTTAACGCCAGGGCATTTCTTGGT